>PVKB01001698.1:0-81019 GCA_004027205.1 Ctenodactylus gundi | reverse complement strand
GAGTCTCAAAGTCTGACATAGACTGCTTGCATTTGTTTGCCACAAGCCAAGAGAGGCCCTCATTTGCAAGAGAACTCCAGCCCCTCCCGGGTGCAGGCAGTGGCTCACCTTGGATGGCAAAACAAGAATTGTCTGAGACCCCAAGCTCTTCCTGTTTGCAGGCAAGAGCCCATCACCTCAGACTGTAAAACAAAGGACTACCTGGGATTCCAAGTACTTCCTGTTTGCAGGCAAGGTCTCTTCACCCCAGGGGGCCAGACAAAGATATCTGTCTCCATTGAGAGAACAGAGTCAAACTCCAGACTAGTTTAATTATTTAAGCTTTGGTGGTCTGTGTCTTTAATTCTTGGTTCCCTTCATATGTGGCCTTAACTCTAATCTCCATACTCTTTGCACTTAGTTTTTCTCACTCAGGATCACACCTTAAATATTGTTCCCATTTCTTTTTTTTTTTTAATTGATCATCCTTAAACGGAGTCCCCATAATGGTCACTTGTGGGGGCGAAGGGATTTCTCATCAGGTGGGTGTCATTCTCTTGAACATTAGAGCTAGACATTGGCAAATTATGGCTGGCCATATGTGTTTTCTATTGCCTTTGAGAGAAGAATAGTTTCATGTTTATAAAAGACTAAAGAAAAAAATCAAAAGGATCATATTTCTTGATGCATGAAATTTATATTAAATTTATGTTTTAATCACCATAAATGCAGTCTGGTCATAACACAGAAATGCCCATTTATTTACATGGCTGGCTGTGCCTGATTGTCCCGTGAGTTCCATGACAGAGACCACATGGCCCACAAAGCCAAACATGCTTACTAACTAGCCCTTTACAAGAAAATCTGCTGGTCTCTGATTTAGACCTTGCATTAATTTTCTGTTATCACTAAAACTCTCTCTGTTGAATCCCTTCATTAAATATGTAATCTGGGAATGGGATTAGTTGTTAAGTCAGGCCATGCCTCTTACTGGTCACAGTATGTTCCTCTCACATGACCCTCTGGGTTTCTCTTCAGTTGCACTAGTTTATGAAAAGCTGTAATATTTCCTTTTGGGATATTAGGTCTCTTTGCATGATTTAGGAATTCTCCAATCTTTGCTTTTCCTCAAAAGCCAGAAAATAAGTGTTTAAATCACCAAATACAAATTATGACAGGATGTAGTGTTTTTCCAGATATTTCGATGAGCTTCCTTTACGTTTTGCTGTGGTTGCCACCCCCAGCTTGTTTTACAACGGTGCCACCATGCAGAGAGGGTGATGATTTCCTCTAATTCTCCTGGGGGCCCTACACACTGACAGCTGTTTCCTATTGAACTGTAAGAAGGGCATTCCTAGGGTCACCCAGCACACCTTGTGTGGGATCCTGATGCGTTGCTGGGTGTCTGTTTCTCTCCCTTCAGTGTAGGGTACGTGCCCAGCATGCGTGAGCTGTGGTGCCATCCCCAGCACCATTTAAAGAGGAAAAAAAAAAAAAAAAAATCTAAGCCAGTGCTTCTCAAATTCAGTTGTGCACTAGAGTCACCCAGAGAACACATTGAAACACAGACTTTCTGGTTCAGTATGTCTGCAGTGGGACCCTGGCAATGTTCTCCTGTACTGGGCTCTTGGTGATGGACCATCCTTCAAGAATGCTAAGTTGAGAAGTTGGGGGTTTAGCTCAGTGGTAGAGCACCTGCCTGGCAGGCAAGAAGCCCTGGGTTTGGTCTTCAGCACCCAAACGATAAAAAACAAAAAGAACACTGATCTGAGCTCTCACCTCACAGCATGGCTTTTAAATGCAAAGCAGAGGCTTCATTTTCGCAATTGGTAGCAAACGCAAAAAGATACAACCCAGGCCTCTAGCCTGAGTTCTTCTTTCCTCCACACTTGGGTTTTCACCTGCAACCAGGAAGTGGAAGATTCCCACCTGGAGCCATGCAGGCTTGGGTTCTAATCCTGGCCGTGTCATTGTCTTTGTCTGGCTACCGGGGTCATGATGCTGTCGGCACTTGGCCTTTTTGCAGTCCTTGGCCTTTTTGCAATCCTTACCTACGTCTAAAAAGAAATATAGGTCTACAACCCCTTCTCACATTGTGAGTTTTAAAAGGAACAGTGTCTTTCTGTAACTATGAGTGCTAACTACTCTTTTGGGGTTGGGGGAGATTAAGCCAAGCATGGTCGTACGTGCCTGCAATCCCCACACTCAGGAGGCTGAGGCAGGAGGATTGCAGTGAGTTCAGGATTAGCCTGGACTATAGAGCAAGATGCCGTCTAAAATTTAAAAAAAGCTAGTTGCTAGTTATTTTTTCCCCACAGTCTTGTATGTCTTAAATGCCTGTCTCACATGAGAATTCTATAGATAGAGACCTGTAAAGAGGCAAAATGTAACTCTTGGTGCGCAGTGTGTGCTGGGAAGTCAGCCTGAGTGTGTGGCTCTTCTCTTCCCAGGGATCGACCTTGAGAACATTGTTTACTACAAGGACTGCACCCACTATTTTGTCATGACCGCCAAGAAACAGAGCCTGCTCGACAAAGGTGTCATCATCGATGTACGTACGCCCCGGCTGTGGCTGTGCACCTGGCTTTCCCTTTGTGCCCTGGGCTCACGGCATCACCTGTTGTGGGAGAACACGTGGTCCCGCTTGAGCAGGAGGAGGAGGGGAAGGGCCGCCTGCCTATCATGTGCCTTGCCCCTTGTCCCTGGCGTTGCCTGAGTGCAGGATGAGGGAACCGCACTCAGCCACTAGGGATGTTCCTGCAGAGAGGTGTGGTGGGGCGGCGCCTGGACCCAGGTGTTGGTTTGGATCACCTGACTGAGTCTTTGCCTTCCCCAAGGCCCATTCAGCCCTTCCCCTTGTCTAGGAAGTTACACATTGCTTGGAGACAGGTGGGGGTTCCGTGTCACACTGGGCACTAGTGGCGTTTTCACTTAGGGATTTCACACTAGGAATGGGAGAAGCTCACTACTGATGTAATCACAGAGGCAGGCTGAAGCTTGGCGCAGCCACATGCTAACTCAGGATTCTGGGAAAGCAATTTATTATTTTTTTCTGAACCTCCATCTTGTATTTGCAAATTACGCATGATAGTCTGTGAATGAAAGAGTTTTTGACAACAAATAAATATATGTGCATGTCCAGAGCACCTAGCACAGTGCCTGGCGTGTAGTGTGTTTGTAGATTTCCTCTGTAACTTCTTGGCCTTTTTGGGCTCCTACTGTCTTTTCCTGCTGACTTCCTGGCTTTTGCTCTGGGACTTTGTGTTGTCTAGTGTAAACAGAGAATGGAGCTGGAAGGAAGAAGCTGGCAGAGCCGTGGTCCTGGGCTGGCAGCTCGTTTAGGCAGGTTTCAGCCCTTCCCGGGCCCCTGCTCAGGCTGCTGCTGCTGCATCCTCAAGATAAGGATCACACAGCCCCAGACCAGCTGATGTCCCATTGACGGCCCAGAGCCCAGGCAGCACGGGGACCATTCATTAATGCTTGTCAGAAAAGAATGTGCCTATCTCCTTGCCAGCTTCTACTGGCAGCCAGCTGGGTGACATTAGTAACCCAGCCCTCCCCTGGGCCTCCTCCACACCAGCTCAGGTCTTAGCGGAGAGACTAAGTTCTGGACAGAGGCTGCAGCCAGAGGCCTGGTGGAGCTGGCTGAGCTCAGCAGCAGAGCAGCAGGGAGTGGGCTTTGGCCCCTGATGTCCCCCTGCCGGCTGTTCAGTCAGAGGGCTCAGCTTCCCTCGGTTCCGTAGGTGTGTCCTTGGGTTGTTTCCTCATTCTGGAAGTGACTGTGACCGATAGCCCAGGACCATGAGTGAACAGAGAGGTGTAGATCCATGAGTGCTTTTGCAGAAAAGGGCCTGAGCAGTCTGTGAAAGTGTGATTTGAGTTTTGTAATTCACTGGCCAGGTACGGCAGCCTCCTGATGAGGTCACCTTTGGATCATCCTGGGGCGTTTGTCCAGGCGTTGCTCATGGCACCTCGATTCCTTAGCAATTGTCAGAGCCTCTCTAAGTTCCCGGCTTAGGCCTTCTGTCATAGAACAGGCAGACAAAGATGACTAGCTCCGCTTTCCGTGACAGTCAGGAGCTGGGCTCACCTTGGCCTTTCCTTCTCCCTCAGGGGACTCCCAGGAGCCCCTGCGCCTTTTTCTTGCCTCCTTGTGATGGTTCTGCTCCTCTGCTATCCATACACACAGCTGAGACCCCTCATTGCATTCAAGGTCAGATGCCCAGCCTGAAGGTCTGCTCCCTCCACCAGGTCCCTACCCTCCTGACTGGGGTGTCCACACCAGGCAGTGTCTTCACTGTGTAGTGTCCATACTCACAGCTTGCTGACCCCTTTGGAAAGGCACAGGGAGTATGAGTTGGGGAATGAGAACGTATGAGATCTCTCCACTTGCTCTGCCCTCATCTCATCTCCATGGCTTTAAGAGACACCAGTGACCGTTAACTTGAAGAACAGGTATTAGAAACAATACTAATAGGAACTCCGTCCTGACCTTGGGCTCCTGGACCAATACTGGGCACAATTTTGGGGGATATTATTTAGATATAGAAATATTACAATTGCCCAGACAAGGGCTCTTTAGAAAATTAAAATAGGAAGTCACTGGGTATAGACAAGACTGTGCCTTTGAGAGCTATGTGAAGGCTCTCGTTGGCACCTCGATGGGTCCACGTGACACGTCTCCATATGCCACTTTTGTTCCATTTTGAGTTCCTAGAAACAGATATTTCCACTCCCTGAGCACATCCCATTTGCCAAGCACAGGGCTTTCACTTGCATAATCTCAGTCCTCACGTACCTCTAAAATAGATTTTATTTTCATCTTGCAAACGGAGACTCAGAATGAAGTTCAGCAGCTTACCAAATTCAAAGTAAGTGAATAGCTGAGGTTGAATTGGGCCCCTTGCACCTGCTGACCCCAAAGTCCGTGTTCCTCTTACATGCTAGTCCTCCCCCCAACCGAGTATACGTGCTTCTGGTGTCATCTTTGGGAAATGTGGCCTTTTCTCCTTCTTTGGCCACACAACAATGACTTTGAGCAGAGCAGACTCTGAGAATATGCTAAGCTTGCTTTCTTCTCTGACATCCTGTGGTGTGTCACCAGGTTGGGGTTCCCGGCCCTCCAGGCGCAGGGCTCTCCACCTCCAGCAGGGAAGTCTCTAACAGCTGTGAGCAGACCACAGCCTCGTAGGAAAAGGAGTGACTGAACCTGGAAAAGAAGCTCAACGCTCCCTTCAAGCACCCATTTTATTTTTTCTGGTTTTGTTGGACTGCTTAGCGCAGCATGTCTGGGTCACATTAACTTAATCCATTGTTGAACCATACTTATTGGCTTGCCTGTTTGTCTTTAGTCACTTTAAGAGTTATCCCAAGAACTAGCCCGGCGAAATATGCCCACTTTCCAGTTGTTGCAAGACCATTATCAAGTACACTTCTCATGACAACTCCGTCCTTTGTTGAAATTCCCAGTGAGACAAATCTTTTAGAATTTAGTGCCAGGAAAAAATTACCTCCCCTGAGGAATTGCTATGCTTCCTTCTTCCTGATAAGGAAAGCCCTGTAACGTATCACATTTCCCTTTGGACTTGGATGCCGGGAAGCCCGATGCCAGATTTGATGCACAATCACCAAACCCTCCCAGCTGGCTGATTTGTTTCCTCTTTATGTTCTCCGGGCTCTGATTTTCTGTGTCTGTTTCTATAGACTGTAGTTACTGCATAGACTATATTCCCAATCTTTTCACCCAAAAGTGAATATGAACCCTAGTCCTATACATCAGGATCCCCAACCTGTTTGACACCAGGAGCCAAATGGTGTAGCTGAAGACTCTTCTCCCAGGAGGCAGGGGGCCTGATAATTGTCGTGCAGTACGGTGTTGGAGGACAACTTGGAAATGATGAGCAGGAGTAGAAGGGGAGCAAGGGCTGTCGGACAGGATAGGCCGCAGTGCGAGAACCTAGCAGGGCATCCCTGCCTCAGAGGAGGAGGTTGTGCACCTGTGTCTTCCTCTTCCCCAGGACTACGTTGATACAGAGATGCTGCTTTGTGCAGAGAATGTGAACCAGGATAACTTGCTCTCCTATGCCCGGGAAGCTGCAGACTTTGCCACCAATTACCAGCTGCCATCCTTAGACTTTGCTATGAACCACTATGGGCAACCTGACGTGGCCATGTTCGACTTCACCTCCATGTACGCCTCGGAGAATGCTGCCCTGGTACGCGAGCGTCAAGGACACCCACTACTCGTGGCCCTTGTGGGCGACAGCTTGCTGGAGGTACTGCCCTGTTCGAAGCCCCTTGTTCCTGCTAGGAGACACATCCTTGGGTCTGTGCTCTGCCAGGCAGCATGGGCTGTCACACATTCCAGGGGAGGGCAGGCTCTTTGCCAATGGGCAGGCCTGCCAAGGCCTGCCAGGCCCTGGAGCCTGCCCTTTCACTGAATTCCAGAGAGCCTTTCTGCCTGCGTGTGGGTGGGGGAGCGTCTTCTCTCATCTCCTCCTTCTGGGCAGCCCTAGTCTGGACCACAGGCTCATCTTCTCAGAACATGTACATCCTGAGACTGGCTGAGGCTTTTCCCCCATGTGAATGACCCTTGTGGCCTCTCTTACAGAGGGAGAGAATGGTATGAGGACTTCAAAGTCCAGTTTCCTCCCATGGCCTCCCTGTTCAAAACTGTATTTTCAAAGGAGATAAAATTTTATCTTAATGTCAGTACTGAACAAACAATGTTTCTGTACTTATCCCAGTTAAGAGTCAAATTCCAAGCCACACTTTTGGAATATATAAGTGAGTTCGATTCAGCTGGGCCAAATGACCCTGTTCACTTTGTGTGTGGACACACCTTGGCTCCTCCAGGGCTAGCCACTGCACCCACCTGCTTCCCTCCCACTCTTGCTCCCCAGCCTCCCCCTGCACACACTCCTGCTCTCCTCTGTGCTACGCCAAACCAGCCAGGCTCTTGTTTTATCAGGCCATTGAGCCTTTGCTCATGCTGTTCCCAAATGGATCAAGATCAGAATCTTATCCATTCTTTAAAATCAAGTAAATGCACCTTTTTCATGAAGAGTTCCCTGGTTTTTTTTCTCTCTTGAAACTCTCAGCATCTGTGCTGCACACTTGTCATCGCTCCCTTTGCATTTGATGCCAGCTGTGACGATAGTGAGCCTTGGAGACAGCAGGGCTCCTGCTCTGCAACCTCTCTGTTCCTCCAGGGCCTTGCTCAGGGCTGGCAATCAGAGAGTGCTGGGGAGGGTGAGAGAGTAAACCGGGGATTCTTTAGCATTAACTGGAATTTTAAATGGATTCTTTTATAGCCATTTTGGCCCATGGGCACTGGCTGTGCCAGGGGCTTCCTAGCGGCCTTTGACACCGCGTGGATGGTGAAGAGCTGGGACCAGGGCGCCCCTCCCCTGGAGGTGCTGGCAGAAAGGTGAGTTTTGAGAGCAGAGCTTTCAGGAGAGCCAAGCTGGGCCAATGTTACAGGTCATGAATTGGGGTAAGACTGTCTTATGGTCATCTCAGTTCCCACATGTGGCCTGATTTCGTCATTAGGGTGACCAGGGACACTTTCTCCATCATGATCTACGTCCGTGGCTTTCTCTGGTGGCCAAGGTCTTAGGTCCTGCATGCTGATGATAGCTCTTCATCCAGGTTAGCCCTAAAGTTGGGACGCACCAATACTGTTCATTCTTGTGAAGCCTGGGGAGGTGACTTAAGGGGGTCTTCTGAGTTAGTGCCCTAGATGGGGCTTTTGGCCTCCCAGACCTCTCTTGTGGCTGACATCCTGGGCTTCTTCCTAGACCCCTGCTGTTGGCCACGTGGTCGTGACAACTGGTAGACTGGGAGAAGTCAGGGCTGGTGGAAGAAATGGATTTCTTATGGTCTTGGGTGTGGAAGCCTCTGGTTGTAGGGCTGGCCACAGAAGACAGTGTGGCCAAGTCGTAATTACAGCAGAACCACAGGTCACTATGCTGCCAGCACTGCATCCCTGCCTTCTGCCTGAGAGTGGAGGCCAGCATCCTGCTACCCAGACATCCCTGGGGCCCTTCCCTTATATAGTAGATTTAAGAGCTATTAGTGCCAGGCACTTCAGGGGAGGGTTATTCAGACACATCCAGAAGTCCTGGAACAAGGATAATGAAGAGCAGAGGTAGGGACATGAGCCTGGCATAGCAAGAGTAATCTGTGACCCCTGGACTCTGCCTCCCTCCAGAGAAAGTCTTTACCGGTTATTACCTCAGACAACCCCAGAGAACATCAATAAGAACTTTGAGCAATACACACTGGACCCAGGGACGCGGTACCCAAACCTCAACTCACACTGTGTCCGGCCCCATCAGGTAGGATCATTCTGGGGTCCCGCCTGGGGTCTACACAGGGCAGAGGGAAAGGAGTTTCTAAGTCTTGGCACATTCCTGGGCCCAAAGCTAAAATGCCTGTTGGCCCAGAGATAGGATCAAGTCTCCTCCCCAGGAGACACAGGGATGCAAAACAGACAATATTCTAGCCCACAGGAAGAAACCTGGAGCATATAAGGAGGGAGGGAGGGAGGGAGGGAGGGAGAGAGAGAGAGAGAGAGAGAGAGAGAGAGAGAGAGAGAGAGAGAATTTACGTATGTGCATATATTTACATGTGCAAATTTGTCATTAGGCATATGCAACACAATGATGCTTCCCCTAAATATTAGACCAAATAATTACCATGAGTTTTCCCATATTTGGGCAAACCACCAAGGTCCATTTTGTGTACTCCAGGTTGCGAGAGGTCCCTGTGGAGGGTCATGCCATCCAACAGTGCAGGAAAGTGGAGACAAACTATGAGGAGGGCCATGGATTGAATTCAAAGATCCTGAGCCTGGGATTGAGGAAACTAGTGGACAGGCGGAGGGTCTCTCTTGTTTGTAGGTGAAGCATCTGTACATCACCAAGGAGCTGGACCGCTACCCCCTGGAGAGATTCGGCTCAATGAGGAGATCCATCAACCTCTCCAGAAGGGGTAAGCCACCCTCCTGAGATCTATGGCCAGGTGGCCGGATGGGCTTTGCAGGAAGGTGGTTGGCTTAGATGCTCTGGTGAGGTTGGTAGACTGTTACCTATGTGACCTTGGGAAGATGAATCTCTTCCCTGTACTTTAACTTCATTGGAAAGACCAAGAGTAGGGCAGCCTCTACCCATCGATAATTGTGGGAATTAGATTTGATGTGTACTAAGCATTTAGCATAGTGAAGTGAGCAGGGAAATGGTCTTAAGGGCTTCGTCTGAATTTCCCCTCCTGGGAGGGTCTCTCTCCTGAAATGGATGGTGAGCTCCAGGTGTTACTCTTCTTCTGATCCTCCTAGTCCTGGCCCAGAGCTGGGCATGAGCCATTGCTCAGTGGGAAGGAGAGGGAGGATTACATGAGTAGCCCCAGCTTCCCTCAGTTCCTCTGCTGCCCAGGGACGCTCTGGCTACCTCTGCCTGTCTGGGCCTTGCTACTACTGCTCCTCAGGCAAACCCGGCCTTCTTCCTTCCTTCCCTGTACTTATCAAGTGCTCCACTGCCCTGGTATACTGTTTACCATCGTAAGCCATGTTGCTGTTATAGACATGGCAGACTTCCCATGTTCTTTGCCGCTGCCGTGTCCTGTTTCCCTTAAGTGCCTCTTTGATACAGTTGACGAATTCCTGATGCTCTTCAAGAACCAGCTCCAAAGGACTTCCCGCGTGCTTGCCGTGGGCTGCTCCCTTCCAGGGCCAGCACAGGGCAGACCTGCTCATAGGCTCTGGGGCATTGCGCTACACTTACGTTGCAGCGCGGGGTCATTGTCATCTGCCAGATGGGAGGGTCTGTGTTCCCAGCCTCCAACAGGGGGCCCAGCCACGGTGTCTTAACAAGAGGACAGCATGCTTCCTGTCATAGCGTTTTGCCCTCCAGCTGGACTCTTGACCTGGCCCCCGAGTCATAGCCCTCAGGGAGCTGTACCAATGCCCTAGCCCCTTCCCTTCTATTAGCTGCCTCTGGTCCCCACTCATGGCGGAAGTGAAAGGAGATGTCCAGGGGGGCCCCTGAAATCCTCCAGACCTCACCGCCTGTGCTTCCTCCCCACAGAGTCAGACATTCGGCCCAGCAAGCTCTTAACCTGGTGCCAGCAGCAGACCGAGGGCTACCAGCACGTTAATGTCACTGACCTGACCACTTCCTGGCGTAGTGGCCTGGCTCTGTGTGCCATCATCCACCGCTTCCGGCCCGAGCTAATGTGAGTCTTGGGCCCAGGCTGGACCTTGGAGACAAGGGACACTGAGGCCACTCTGCTGGACACAGTTTCCCCGCTACCTGGCTTACCATTTCTCTCTCTGTTTTCAATGACATTTGTTCTCTTCCCTTTGCACAGAGCGCCCTGCCAGCAGCATGTTGATCAGTGGCCCTCGTGTGAGGGTAAAGCGGGCACAGGCTCATCAGTTGCATTTTCACCCTCGGCCCCCACCACAGTTGCCACATTTTAGCAATTTGAGCATACATATTTTGGAGCCCTGCCTCAGAAGAGCAAGTAGGAGCAAGACCTAGCTCTGAGGACCAGAATGAGGGATTTATGTCCAAAATAATGATGTTTGACACACAGATCTGCCAGCTGACTGCCATTGGGCAACCACTTTTTAGATTCTCCATGTGTATGTTGAGAATAATGGTCGGTCATTAGAAAGATCACATATTATATCCATGAAAATGCATTATGACGTCCAAAGCACGGTACATTCATATTGACTGGCAGCATCCTATCTTGATGCAAACCAGTCAAAAAGGCTGATGGAAACCTACCAAAGATCATCATTCAGTACCTTTAGGAAGCCAACTTGCCATAAAAAAGAATGAGAATCTCATCTTTTATTTTATGTATTGTGTCTAATTTAATAAAAAGCTTGGGCAACTTTTAAAAAGGCAAAAATATAAGAAAAAATAATTTAAAATAATTAAAAGTAAAGTGATTCATCAACATTCCATTTTCTTATGGGTTCAGTCCAGGCCCAATGTACAATCATGGCCCATGTTTGACTTAGTCCCGTACTGAATATGGTGGGTTAAGAGTCTTCTGGGGTTCTGGCATGGGCTTTGGGACAGTGGTTGGGCTCACTGACAGCTGCTGGAATATCTACCCACAATGCTCCGTACAGGCTAAATGGCTCAGCTGTTCCCACTTCTTCCTGAACTTTTCCACATTGTAATGATTTTCCAGCAACTTTGACTCTTTGAATGAAGATGATGCTGTGGAGAACAACCAGCTGGCTTTTGATGTGGCTGAGCGGGAGTTTGGGATTCCTCCAGTGACTACGGGCAAAGAGATGGCGTCAGCCCAGGAGCCTGACAAACTCAGCATGGTCATGTACCTGTCCAAGTTCTACGAGCTCTTCCGGGGGTCCCCACTGAAGCCAATGGGTAAGCACCTGCACAGGGACCTTGCCCAGCCTCTAGCCATCTCTGCCCTCAAGGCCAGGTCTGACAGCTCCAACCACTGATGTCATTTGCTCTGGAATGGCCCAGTAAACTTCTCTCTAACTTTGAGGTCATGTGGATGAATGGGTAACCTCACCCCCTATCTACGTTTGTGGCTCTGTCTGGGAGCTACTATATGGGGCTCTCCTGCCTGTCGTGGGATGTCACTGATATGCCATAGTGGCACCCTTGCTCAGGCCTTTTACGGCTTCAGTCTGGTGCGAGGGAAGTGTTTATAGGGACCTTGTGATAACAGTGCTCCTGGCTACAGATAACACCTCCTGGGCCTAGGCTCCAAATCTCAGCTGTGCTTTTATTTCCTAACAGATTCTTGGCGAAAAAACTACGGAGAAAATACCGAACTCAGCTTGACCAAATCCTCCCTTTCTAATAACTATCTCAATCTCACATTTCCAAGGAAGAGGACTCCACGAGTAAGTCTCAGACTGGTTTTGTTTGCTTTCTTACTGCATATAATGGAGTCAGAGGAAGGAGACTGTCTTGCCCTTGGTCCGTTTATGCTGACAGATTGCACAGGTCAAACACTCGCAGAAGATGGATGTAAAACTCAGTTTAATAATGGAGTCTTCTGGGAGTTCTCCCTGACCCAGTAGAGTGGGTTTTAGTGACTTAAAAGTTATAGGAACTTAGTTATTTGGAGGAGATGATGGAAAACAGAAGGAACGTGCTGGTGAATGTTTGTAAAGTAAACCAGGTGACCTCTGCCTCTCGTGGGGTGGGGAAGAGGTGATTGTACACTTTATTAGGCACTTCAGATCAGGGATACAAGGCGGAGATGTGTGATGGGGATGCTACATTTACACATCTCTTATTAATTTTATTTTATTCATCATTCAATAAATGTATTCTGGGCCCTACTATATGCCAATTTTAGAGAGGTAGCTTTTGTTTTTGATGGAAAAAATATGAAAAAATCAATAGTATGTGGCCTTTGGCTTTGAGGAGCTCGGAGCCAAATAAAGACTCGCAAACTTTCCTGCTTTATAGTACCTATAGTGCCTATATATAATTTTTTAGTATGGGGCCTTCCCTAAAAAGAAATGCCTAACAGTTTTCTTGCCTGAGTTATCTTGTTCTGTTCTCCTTGCTAGGATGTAATACTCAACTTGAGGGAAAGATTCGTGGTATCTCACAATTTCGGGAGGTCTCTGTCTATTTCATGGTCGCTTGACAATGGCCAAGGGTCTGAAGGAGGGCCTCGTTGGAGAAAAGCTGTTCACGGCATTGTAACGGGAAGCAAGGAGGAGAGGGAGGGTATACCTAGCAGTCATGCCCTAATCACAACCCTTCTCAATTATGTCCCAGTGATCTGCCACTTTCATCCAGACCCTGTCTCTTAACAGCATAAGCCATCAATGGCTTAACCCCTTTCTAAACCTGAGGCATTTGGGAAACACTCTAAATCCAAACCATAGTGCCACCTATTAATAACTAAGCCCAAATAACTTATTCAGAGTTTTTAACAAGATGTCTGAGAGGTATTTCATTAGAAATAGCTCGTTGTATTTCCTTGTTTCTTTTTCTTTCCTTAGAGGCAGAGTGTCCTCTGTGAATTCAGTACTGTGCCATGGGATGCTTGGTACACAGTTTGGGAATCACAGACCTGATTCACAGTTGCAACTTTGAGTGATAACATCTCAGTGGGAAGTGAAATACAAGTTTACTTGCTTAGTGTGCTCATTTTGTAGACACAGGTAGAGGCCAGAGATTTCCAGTGTCTTACCCCAGGTCACACACTACTTGGTCGTCCTTTCCTTGCTTTGCCCCTATGCTGTGCATCTTTTGCCACTCAGTTTGTTAGGAGACGCTTATCATATCGCCGATAATAGAACATGCAGGAGTGATATGAGGCCTGACCTTAGACTGTCGCTGGAAAGGTGTGATGCAGTTAAGGCAGGAAGAAGACAAAGAGCAAGGCCAGAACCTCAGGAAAGGAGAGAATTTAAAAGGCTGTTAAAGCAGTGTGGCCAGGAAAGAAGATGAGGCTAGGATGGAAGGTGGAAATCCCAGGGAGAAGAGTGTTTCCACAGGGTGTGACAGAGGATGCCTCAGACAATAAGGAAGCCGGGTGGAGTGAGAGTTGAGGGTAGACTGTAGGATTGGGGGCATTGGAGGTGAAGGCACTTGTCAGAGGCCTAGAACTAGAGAGTAGTGTTTGTGGGATGGTTGCTGTGTCAGAGAAGAGGGATCATGGAGATTGGGGCCAGAGGAAGGCCACAGGCTAGATCGACGTGGCTGGGGAAGGTCGGTTAGAAGTACCCGGCCTGGAGCTTGCTGTCGGGCTCCAGGGGGCTGCTGGCCTCAGCGTGTCTCTCAGCCTGCCCAGTTCTGCCTTGTCCTGTCAGTCCTTATGCCTAGGGAATGGTAGGGCCTCCCAACCCAAATCTTCCCCTCCACTACGGGAGCAGTGGTCACTTTTTCCACTGAAGCCTACGTTCCTGCTCCCCAGCATGCTGCAACAGCTGCTTAGCTAAGTCCAGGATGCCTCATGCCTCTGGTCCTCCCTAGCTACAATAAAGTATGGGCCAGCAGGGCTGGGGCAGATGGAGGGAGGTGTGGAGTCTTCCAGACTTTTCGGCAGACTCCTGACATGATGAGCTGTCCTGGTGCCAGCCTCCTTGACTCAGAGCTCTCTGAGAGAGCTGCATTGCACACCATGTGCTCCACTCAGCCAGTGCTGTCCTCTGGAGACCAGCCATCAGCTTACTCTAACTGCAGCCCAGCTGATTTTCCTCTAAAGCACGAGGACCCCTGCTTTAGGCTGCCCCATCCCCAGAAAGTTGGTGCAATCTTCCTGGAGCTCTGAGCCAGACTCTCCAGATCTTTCTCCACTTACCACATTCCTCCCACCACTTAGCCTGCAGAAGGAATGGGAGAAGGATGTGTGAACATTTCACTTGCCACACCTTTGTGTACAGAGTGACCAAATTGAATGGCCAGTGGGGCCAGAGAGGGCTTAGGAAGTGGGGGCAGTCAGAAGGCAGAAGACAGGTGGCCAGCCAGACCTTGAGAACTCTGGAGCTTCAATCTACAACCTCTGATTCTCCTAGGGAACAGCTGGGGAGCTGGGCCTCTGCCCAGCCCTGGCCAATTGTGAGCTATGTCCAGTCTCTCCCAGGGTATGTCCTTGGCTGCCCATCTTGGAGGGTGTCAAGACCCTCATGTCTGATCCTTCCCACAGTGCCATGTAATGTCTGAAAATGTCCTCACTTTTTGGATAGGTAGAGAAATTTGGTTATTGAAATAAGTGCTAGCATGGTATTTATTTGTCTTCTCTCTCCTCTTAGAACAATGGAGGATTTCCTCTGCGGGGGGGTGGGGGGGTAAGTTGTTGTGGTGGATAGTAAGTTTGTAGGTCACACTCTGTCTCAGTCATCACAAAAACACTTTTAGCACACTATCCACGTATGAAAGTACCTCCTTGCCATTCTGCCATGCATTTTGTCTCGCATCTGGATATTTTTCTAGCTCAAAGACCTATTTGCAATGCTCTTTAGCCTTAACATTGCTGCATTCATTTGTACCCATGCACCCTCGTCCTCATGTTGAGACTCCCTGTCTACTTTGCAATACCTATCACATGGGCAATGCCTTATTTATGGCCACTATTGTCATTACACATGTTACATTGTATATGCAGGGTATCTGGATTATGTTATATTCTAAGCCTGCTCCTTGATGGGCAACACACAAGTTGTCACCCGCCCTGAAAAGCTCAGAAGCCTGGAGGTTAGTTCTAGGATCCTTCTTGACCAGCCAAATCTTCCTCCTCCAGAAATAGTTCCTGGTGAAGTGGAGATCACACAACATCACTATCCTGTGTTCATGTCTGGTTTGAGCAGTCCGGGTCTCTTCTCATTTCCTTTATCTTCCTTCAGACACTTTCCACAGAGCCAAAGATATTATATAAGAAAGTGCTGCTTTCACCCATCCACTCATTCATTGAATGATAGTTCATCAAGCACCTACTTTGGGCTGAGTTCTTTTTTCAGTGTTGAGGACAGAGCGATGAAAAAGACCAGCAAGAACCCTGACTTTAAGATCCCATCTTCTGGGGCCCTAAAAAGGTCTGTTACTCCCTTCCCCAGCCTCTCTCACCCTCTTTACCTCCTCCCAGCAGCCAAAGCTTCCACTAGGCACCCTCGCCTTCTCATTCCAGAGATTTGAAGCATGCTTTGGAGCGCCGGGGGTCCTGGCTTCCAAGGTTGGGCAGGCACAGGCCCTGGAGGAGTCCTCTAGGAAACAGGGGTTTGCAGCCCGCTGCCCACACAGCTCACTTTGCTTTCCTCCACACTCCCTCAGCCTGGGACTCTGAGCCGATTTAAGAATGGGAATGTAATTTGAAGCCAGGCAGATAAATAAACATATACTTAAGCCTTCTGGGGAATCAGCAAATATCCTAACTTCCCAGAAAACTCCCATGTATATCTGAAAAATGAGGACAGCAACATGCCTCCGAGCATTGCTGCAGAGATCATGGGTGTACTATATGCTGCAGGTCGGGCACATCGAAGGGACCTAGTCAATGATATTTCTCTTCTTTTAGAGGCACTCATTGACTGAAAATGCTTATTTTCTGTAAATATGAGTAAAACTACTTGAAAGTAATATTTGTTTCTATGCATCTATGATATAGCACTTCCCAGCCTACAGAACATTTTCATATATACATATCTATCTATCTGTCTGTCTATCTATCTATCTATCTATCTATCCCATTTGCTATCTGGTATTTGTCTTTAAAAGAAGTCTGAGAGCATGTCTTCATCCCAATTTGATAGGTAGAGAAACTTGAACTTGGGATATTGAGTTTTGTTAAGTGATGGTAAGTGTCAAAGGCAAAACTAGACTACAGATGTTTAAAACTCTGTTACTGAAGCCAGCCCCATCAATCATGTCCAAAACATGGATAGAGCTTCATGGTTTAAGAAGTGGTTTACATCTGCCATCCACTCGTCATCACCATGGCTTCAGACCTAGACAGTATAAGACTCATTCGTGAAAGTAAGGCAATAAGTCAGAATGGTTAGGCAGTTGTTCTAAGTCTACACAGCTGGGACGTAATTAGGACCAGGACTTCAAGGTGACTCCTTGAAGAAGGAGGTCTCTTGCTGCTCCTCTTTCTTAATAGCACAGCTGCCACCTAACCCAACAGGCCAGTGGCTCACAATGGCCAATATCCCTTTCTATGCCCCTGATCTAAATTCCTCCAGAATTAGGCCATCTCAGCTAACTAAATATAAAGTTTGCTTGCTTTGAACCAACATCACATTAACTTAGACAGTTTGGGAACATGGTTATCTTAAATAAATGATCAGGCTAGCAGATGTATGCTTTTGAATATTTTAAAATTGGAAAACCAATTAGTTTAATAAATGCCTTTTGGCATATTAACTCTTCCAAATCCTTGGGAAATTATGATAAGAAAATGTTCTTAGAGTGAAAGACTTGGGAAAGTTCCTAGGAAAAGAAAGGAGGTTGTGTGTTTATTCTTATGTTTTCTTTGACTGGGCAGAATAAGTACCCGTTTCCTCTTTGTACGTCTTATTTTTTGTAGAGTACAGTAAGATCCAAGAGGGTGACGGTCCTGGGCCAATTTTGGCTTCCAAATTAGACACACAGATAGCTTGGAGCCCGTGTGGCTGGGCCTAATTGGCACTCATCACTGCTGCATGCCAGAGACATCCAGGTAGCCACACCCAGATGCCCGCTTGCATTTTGGAGCCTGAGCGGCTGGGCCTAATAGGCACCTGTCACTACAGTAACCCAGAGGCATCCAGATAGCCATCCCCAGAACTCTGCCTGTACCTCACAGCCTGTGTGGCAAGGACTAATAAGCACCCTTCCCTGTGGCAGCCCAGAAACATCCAGCATAAGCCATCCAGGTAGCCATGCCCAGACCCCTGCTTGTGCACCTGGGCCTAATTGGCACCAGTCACTACAGCATCCTGGAGACCTCCAGGTAGCCATGCCCAGACCTCCATCTGTACCACAGAGCCCTCAGCAGCTGGGCCTCACCCTCATCTATCACTGGAGCCTTTTGGAGGTTCCCAGGAGGCATGCTCTGACCCGTGCCATTACGACTGACACTGTCACAGCTCAGGATAGAGCTTAGACTCCCATCCCAGATAGTTTGACTCACTTATGGCACTACAGGTACAGATGGCTTATGCAGGGAGCACCCACTAGAAGCTGTTAGAACCGGAGGGAAACAATGCTCAGACACTTAAATGAAAAGTCCTCCAGCAACAGGGAATGAATAGAATGCTAGCAGACTAAAAGATCCAGTGACCAGCGCCTGCTTCACATAAAAAGTGTAGGGAATGCCCTTCATCTGTGCCATTCACATCTCTGCACTGTCCAACTGATGGCAAAAGGATGCCAAGACTGACAGCTTCTTCCACAGTGGAAAAAGCTAAGGTGGGCCAAGTAGCAATTGTCAGATCTGAAATTAAGAAGTAGGTGAGCTGCAATGAGGAATCCCACCCAGCGACACAGTCAGCATATTGCCAGCCAAAGGACAATACTCTCCGCTACGAGAATACAGAGGCTGCTTAAAGGGCTACCACAGCAAGTCAGAAGAACCCTAAACAGCAAGCTGAGAAAACAAGGAGACAAGATGTCGCAGAAAACCCCCAGCTCACCAAGGGAGACCCACACAGAACCAAAAGAAGATCCAAAATATTAATCTGCTAGAAGGATACAAGACAGACTCAGACAGCAATCTACACAAGTTACTTGAAGAAGTTTAAAAAGATTTAGCCAAAGAAATTAAGGAGGAAACAAACACAAAACTAGCAGAGCTATAGAAGTCAGTCCAGGAAATGAATGACAAAGTCACCAAAGAATTGCAAAAATATGAAAAGATACAGGAAGAGCATTAGGAGATAAAAACCTCCACGGAAAGTTTAAGAATGACACAAAATGAGGAGAGAACTTCTGATTTAGAAGACAAGACTGAAATAATGGCCCAGACTGTGAACAACTATGAAATAATTCCGAGTCAACAAGGAAATGGAATATAACAGATTATAGAGGACTCAAACTTAATATCAGAATAGCAGGAATACAAGAAAAAAGGAAAATCCATATTAAACGACTAAGAAATCTATTTGATGAAGTCATAAGAGAAAACTTCCCATACATAAAAAATAAAACAGACATGCAAGTGATGAAGGTATATTGTACACACTCTAGATATGACCAAAACAGAAGCTCCCGTAGACATGTTATAATAAAAGTCACTGAAATAGAAAACAAAGAGAGAATTCTAAAAGCTATAAAAGAATAAAAGCAAGTTACATATCAAGGAGAACCTGTCAGAGGAACAGCAGACTTCTCAACACAAATCCTAGAGCCTGGAGTGAAGTCTTCAAGTCCTAAAAAAAATAGTAACTGTCAAATGAGACTCCTGTATCCACCAAAAAATATTTAAAATTTACAACAAAATAAAAACCTCCCATGACTAAGAAACATTGAAGAAATTTATGACAACCATACCAGCACTACAAAAAATTCTTACAGGTCTGCTGGATAGGGGAATAGGGAACAACCACAACAAAGAACACAACGGCAGGTTTATCTTTAAGAGAAAACATCTAAAAAGTGAACCAAAGAATTCAATATTTATCAGGTGACAAAATGGCAGGACCTAAGACTCATATATCAGTTGTAACCATAAATGTTAATGGCCTCAAGTCACCAATCAAAAGACATAGATCAGCTAACTGGATTTTAAAAAATACAATCCAACCATATGTTGCTGGCAAGGGACACATTTCAAACATGGAGATGAACATAGAGTCAAAGTGACAGGCTGGAGTTCTATATTCCTGTCATCTGGGGGACAAAAAAAAGCAAGGGTAGTGACACTCTTTGCTGTCAAAGTGGACTTCAAGCCAAAACCGGTCAAAAAAAGATCACTTTATTCTTGTAAAGGGTACAATCCCGAAAGAGGAACTGACAATCATAAACATTTGTGTCCCAGACAATGGTGCACCAAACCACATGAAACAAAGCTGCTGCACTTCAAAAAACAGATAAACTCCAACTCTCTAATAGTGGGGGACTCTAATATTCCTCTCTCCCAAGAAGGCAGGTCAATTAAAAACAAAATCAACAAAGACATAGCAGATCTGAACTACATTATAGAAGAAAAGAATCTGACAAACGTACAAAGTTTTTAATCTAGCAACAACAAACTGTGCCTTCAGCAGCCCATAGAACATTCTCCAAAACAGACTACATTCTGGACCACAAAGCAAGCTTAAACAGTTACAAGAAAATTGATATAATCTCATGCACCCTGTCAGATCATAGTGTAATAAAACTAGAAATCAACTACAAAACAAACTAAAGATAGAATTTAAACAAATAGAGACTGAATAGTACTCTTCTAAATAAACATTGGTTTACAGAAGAAATCATGGAAGAAATAAAGTTCACAGAGACAACAGTGGTAGAACATCACAACACAACTTCTGGAACACAAGGCAGTGTTAAGAAGGAAATTCATTTCCATGAATGCACACATAAAAAGAACTGAGCAAGCCCAAAAAATCTAACCACACAAATCAAGGCCCTAGAAAAATAAGAACAAGCCAAGACCACAGCTAACAGAAGCAAAGAAGTTATAAAGATCAGAATAGAAATTAATGAAATAGAAACTGGAAACATACAAAATGTAAATGAAACAAAAAGTTGGGTTTTTTGAAAAAGTTGAACAAGATTGATAAACCCCTTGCTAAACTTATGCAAAAAAAAGGAAAGAGAAAATCTACATCACTACAATTACGAATGAAAAGGGGTAAATTACAACAGGTAAATTACAAAGGATTATAAGAAGTTACTTTGAAAATTTATACCACAATAAATTCAGAAATCTAAAAGAAATGGATAAGTTCCTAAACACATATCAAACACCAAAACTGAAAGAAGAAGAAATTAAACATCTGAAGAAGCCAGTATCCACCTATGAAATAGAGGAAGTAATAAAAATACTTCCAATCAAGAAAATCCCAGAACTTGATGGATTTCCAGCAGAATTCTATAAAAGATTTGAGGAAGATTTGATACCAACACTCAATAAACTTTTTCAAGAAGTTGAAAAGAAAAAAAAAATTGCCTAAATCATTTCTTGAAGCAAGCCTAATTCTAATTTCAAAACCAGGTAAAGAACCAACAACAACAACAAAAATAACTACAGGCCACTACCCCTAATGAATATAAATGCAAACATATTCAATAAAATCATTTCCAATAGAATGCAGCAAATCATAAAGATTATACACCATGACCAAGTGGTGTATAATCCAGACATGCAGTGATAGTCCAACGTATGCAAATCCATAAATGTAATACACCACATTAAGAGATGCAAAGAAAAAATCATATGATTATCTCAATAGATGAAGAAAAAGCATTTGAAAAAAATCCAACACCCATCTATGATAAGGACTCTGAAGAAAATAGGAATAGAGGGGCCCTACCTCAACATGATTCAAGCTGTTTGCAACAACCTCTCATCCAATGTAATCCTAATGGAAAACGACTGAAAGCATTCACACTAAATTCAGGAACAAGGTAAGGATACCCACTGTCAACTCTACTATTAAAAATATTGTTTGAAATTATGGCAGGAACTATCAGTCAAGAGCAATGAATAAAAGGAATTCAAATTGGAAAGGAAGAAGTAAACCTATCCCTATTTGCAGGTGACATGATAACTCTACATAGAAGACCCAAGTTCCTCCCAAGGACTCAAATAAATCAGCAAAATAGGTTACACAATCAGAACCCGAAGATCAGTAGCATTCCCATACACCAATAACAAATCCAAAGGGAAAGAAATCAAGGAAATAATGCCCTTTACAGTGGTAACATAAGGAATAAACCTCCCTGAAGAGTTAAAAGACCTACACAAAGAAAACTACAAAGCCTTAAATGGAAAGAGTGAAGAAGACTTTAGAAAATGGAAAGACATCCATGTTCCTGGATAGGAAGGAGTAATATTGTCAAAATGGCCATACTTCCCACAGCTATTGTACAGATTCAGTGTAATACCAATCAAAATACCAACTACATTCTTCATAGAACTAGGAAAAAACAACTTTAAAATTGATATGAAACCAGAAAAGACACAGGATTTCTAAAGCAATTCTAAATAACAAGGGCAAAGCCAGAGGAATCACAATCCTAGACTTCAAAAAATACTACCAAGCAACAGTGATTAAATCCACATGGTGCTGGTATAAGAAAAGACAGAAGGATCAGTAGGGCAGAATTGAGGATACTGAAATAAACCGAATGCCCAGTCACCTGATCTTTGACAAGGGAACCAAAAAAATCCAGTGGAAAAAAGAATGCATCTTCAACAAGTGGTGCTGGGTAGAACAGATTTCCACATGCAGGAGAATGAAACTAAACCCGTATCTGTCTCCACACACTAAAATCAAATCAAAATGGATCAAAGAAGTGGACATAAAATCAGAAACACTGAACCTATTAGAAGACAAAATAGGTAAAACCCTATAGTATTTAAGGTCAGGAAAGGATTTTCTGAACAGATCACCAACTGCAAAAGAAATCTCAACAAGCATCAACAAATGGGACTACATTAATCTAAAAAGCTTTTGCATAGCAAAAGAAACAATCGGCATGGTAGAGAGACAAACCAGGGTAGGAAAAGATCTTCAGTGGAAATACTTCAGATGAAGGATTGCTATCTGGAATATATAAAGAACTCAAAAACATAAAACCTCCTAAAATAAATGGCCCCATCAAAAAGTGGCCATTGAAAAGAAGCTCCTCAGAAGAAGTGCAAATGGCCAACAAGCACATGAAAAAGCGTTCTTTGTCACTGGCCATCAGAGAAATAAATGCAAATGAAAAGAACATTGAAATTTCACCTCACCCCAATGAGAATGGCCCACGTCAAAACCACAAAAAAACCATAATTGTTGATGAGGGTGAGAAAAAAAGACTCCACTCCATTGCCAGCACAACCATTATGGAAAGTAGTTGGGAGATTCATGAGAAAGCAGAAAATAGAAACTTCATTTGATCTTTAGTGAGCATGTTCTCAAAAGAAAGTCAACATACCAGAAGATGTGGTATCTATACACAATGGAAGATTATACAGCCACAAAGAAAGATAGGAAGCTTTTGGGTGAAAATGGGGCCACGTTGAGTCAATCATGCTCAGTGAAAGGGACCAATTACAAAAGACCGAATATAGACGAATGTCTCTCTTATGAAATCCACAAAAATAATGGCATAAAAAGGCCCCAACATGAGTGATAGGGTAGAAGGAGAAGCGATGGTCAGCTAGGAAAGGGATGAAGCTCTGAAAAATGGGGTGGGCACAGATGCTCACTGATTCCCCAAACTCCATGTCTCTAATGTGTTGCAGAATTTGGAATTCATTTATATACAAAATAATTTTTTAAAATTAAAAAGACATACAGATAGAAACTAGATAAATCTCTGGGTTTGCATTTTCTTAACATTTTTGTTGTAACCTGATCTTAGTTGAGAATCAGTGCTTCGGTGATAATTTATAAGAAAAAGCAGATAAAATCCAGGTGTGTGTGTGTCCCTAACCTCTTCCTATGGGCTCCATGCTATTGCTGCAGGGTCAGGGAGGATAAATCCGAGAGCCTCAGGTTGCCCCTTTTCCACTTCCTTTTTTTCTCCCTAAAGGATTTGGGGGTCTTCCTGGGCCTTGCTGGCTGGGCCCCGCTGCAGGGAAGGCCCTTTGAGAGCCCAGGGGTAGCATGGCTGGTATTTACGTGGGCTCTGCCTGTGTGAACAGACCCACTCCGGGTCTTTGAGCGTAGGAGAGAGATGTTTTGTTCCTGCGGCGAAAAGCCAAGTCCTCATTTAAGGTGGAAAAAAGAAACAGAAAGCCCTCAGACTGCTCAGGAAGTGTTACATTGGGTAGAATGCTCTGTGCTTTCACAGGCCCAATCTCAGGGCCCGGGTGGCATTTATAGGCACCGGAGCTGGGAGCCCAGGCAGACTGCACCTCCAAGACCTCACATTGTTGAAAATAAGGTCATCTGTTTCCTTTGGTGCTTGCCCGAGCGTTTGGGCTGAAATGATTTCCATTCACGAAATAATGATTTATGAGAGGCTAAAGAAAATGTTCTAGGGACGGCAGAGCTCTTTGACCTGTTGTTTTGTGCTGTCTGCATGAAAAATTTTGAACAAATAATCAACAACTAAACTGTGGTTTATCTTTTCCTTTTAAAAAAAATGGTGCTGCTAGTCAAGAGGGGCAGGGCTAATGCATTTGTTGGAAGAAAGTGGATACATAGCAGTCTGTACCGTAGTTACTCCAGTTTCAAAGCAACCAGGAGTAAAAGGCTCTTCCCTTAAGCTGGGTCAGTGGCATAGGCCTGTAATCTCACCTGACAGACTGCAGCAAGAAGACTGCAAAATCATGCCTAGTCTGGGCAACTTAGTGAGACCCTGTCTCAAAATTTAAAATAAAAATGATCTGAGAGTGTGACTCAGTGTGAAGGCTCTGGGCTCAATGCCTAGTACCACACATGAAAAATAAATAAATGAAAATGATCCTCCTATGAGGGGATAGAATTAGGACAGTAGGGCTGGTTAGGCCTGGGTCCTAGGTGAGCTGATAGGCTGCATCCCTCTTCCTACACCCACAGGCTGGTGTGTGACCTGGGCCTGTCATCCGCAAGGGACTCTTTGACATCTAGGGACCCCATGCAGGAGGGACATAGGGTTGGTAAGGCATGAGTCCACGGTTCTGAGGAGCTAGCCACTGGAGAAAGGCTGCAAAGACTGGAGGCTTGTGGGAAAGAGATCTACCCCCGAAGGGGACAGAGAGCTCACATGGACCAAGCCCAGTGTGCAGGGCAGGCTCACCCAGCAGGATGTAGAGGGCCTGCACCCTCATTCCCCTGGGGACAGCCTGACAGCTCTAGGTCTTTGGTGTCCCTTGCAGGATGACGCAAGAGGCTTAGGCAGAGCAAGATTTCTATGGATTGAAGTGTCCCGATGCAGGCAGCAGAGGGTGGGCTGAGAGGAGTTATTTACTAACCACAGATACTTTGTAGAAACCAGGATACTTTGGAGGGTGACCAGAGGCACTATTAATAATTTTACTGTAGGAGGGAGGTTTAAATCAGAACTGTTCTGGAGAAACTGTGCCACATGGACATTGTAGTCCTCAGGCTATATCTAATGCTTATTTGAAATTAATAAAATATCGTGATAACTGAATTACAGATTTAATTTGCCATCAGATCCCTAGACAGTTCATTTAAATCCTAAGAGTCCTAAGGAGGTAAATGCATGTCACCTATATAAGGGAGGCTCCTGAGGAGCAGGAAGAGACCCAGGTGACCCCCGTACGTGGCACATTGAAGGCACCAACTGGCTGGCTTTGACTGGGAGCACAACCTAAAACCACTGGAAGCCCTAAGTCACATTACAGTGAAGGCAATTTCTGCCCTACCTGTGTCACAGAGGTGTCTCATCATGACCTTTTAGGATGCAACGCCCAACCTGGGGTGGAGCAGGACTCCCCCCTCTGTGACACTGAGCGTAGATCTGGGACAACATTGTCATGGTGCAGGATCGTTAGTCGCTGTGTCTACCATCAGGCTGGCAGCTATTTAAGGCAGGGATAAATCCCTCCAGTAGGCCTAACCAACCATGACTTCGGTGATGTTGGTGGAGCTGAATCCCTGGGTGATCCCAAGCTCAACACGCCTTCTTTGCCATTGCAGGTGGATGCCCAAACTGAGGACAATGACACGAACAAGCGGAGACGGAAAGGCTTCCCCAACCTGGACGAGGTTTGTGTGCCCAGGGCCATTTTAGAGCAAAGCCTGTTTCCTGGCAACCAGAAGCTCTGCACCCACCTGTCTATGTCAGCAGCCCTGGACCTTCTCTTTGTCGTGAACCACTGGGTTCCAGGCTTGACTTGATAGCAAAACATTGGGGGTTCCAGTCACTACTTCCTAGATATGTACTCCCGATCCTGAGGAACATAGCCTCCCACGGTGGTGTGGGTCACGACTGTAACATACAACGATACTTTTGAAATGCAAGAAACTTTGAGAGACTTCTAGCGATTAGTGGGATGGTACCTGTAACAAACCAAATAAGATGTCTGAAGCATAATATTGGTCAATATTGGATCACTGCTTAGGAAAGGAGCTCCTGCAGCCCTGCTCTTGTCACAGTCATTGTGTTCTTTTTTTTTTTTTTTTTTTTCTCCCTACACTTTTGGTCTTTAAGGCAAAGAACCCATAGCGCCACCTTCTGGTGAAAAGTAAAATTGCAGGTAACTTTGTCAAAGGAAGGCGCTAATCTTTTAACAGCTTCTAAAAATTGATCAATAGAAAAATGGTATAAACGCATCATTCCTCAGGCTGAAACTTACATAGACCTAAGGTATACACTTAATTTTTAAAATCCATTCTTAGTTCCACAAGATCAGACATGCGTATGCCAATGCCAGCCAATATGGTGCCCATTTTTAGTAGTCTGGTGGCTGACGACATGATTTAAAGCTGGTGTAGTGGCACTTGCCTGCAATCTCAGCAGTCTGGGAGATGAAGATAACCAGATTTAGCCCAGTGTGTAACTCAGTGACTTAGCAAGACCGGGGCCAAAAATAGAAAATAAATGGCTAGTGTGTCACTGAATGCAGAAGCTCTGGGTTCAAGCCCCAGTGCAAGAATGAGAGACAGACAGAGACAGAGAGAGAGAGAGAGAGAGAGAGAGAAAGAAAGAGACAGACAGACAGAGAGAGAGAGAGAAAGGAAGGAAGGAAGGGAGGGAGGGAGGAGAGAAAGAAAGAGAAAGAAGACTGAAGAGGTATGTGGTGTAATTTACATAATGCATCAATATCTGATTCATAGGACTTAGAAGGGCCTTTCTCTATATGATGCTGTTGACTTTAGGACATCATGTGCCTTGCTTGTACTTGTGACAGCAAGCTGTATAATGAGCGAGGCCAGGAGGCCCACCTTGTAGGAGTGCGGCTGCCCACCCCTTACCCCATTTTCTGATAAACAAGGTCTGTAGCTCATCTTAAGGTTAAGCGTCCTAGGCCTCCAGAAGGTCACATCATACTCATGGGAAGATTTGCTCAAGCTTCCTCAGGCAAGCCCGTCTGGAACTGTGGTTTCCCTTCTCCTGGCTGTAGCGTGGGCAAGACGTCAGCAGGTCAAGAAGAGGAGCAGAGCAAATTCTGGAGCTAAGTGGTCTCTTCACGAGGTCACTGGGGCAGTTCTGCACCTTCCTGCCTCTGGCTGGCTCCTGCCAGCTCCCAGCAGCACCCGCTTAGGTTCGTGTAACTTGAAGTCTTTTTTGCCCCTTTACTCATAGCCTCTTGAGAGGTCAACATGGGCACATGAGCTGGAGTGGGAAGGAATCTAGTATGTACCTGCCCCTTCTGACTTGGCTCTGAACTGTTTGGGGGAGCTGCTGTTTTGATTCAAGTCCATTTTATTAAGGCTACAATTCTCTCTGAATCCTTGCTACTCAAAATGTGATCCAAAATCCAGCAGTGTATCAGCTCATAGAACACAGACTCTGGGGCCCACCCCAGATCAACTGAAATCAAATCTGCTTTGAAGATGGACGCTAGGTCATTCACATGCCTGTTAATGCCCGCCAGTGTTGGCCTTGTGGCCTGCTATGTTGGCCGACTTTGGTCCCATGTGAGCAGAGATGGCCCAGTATACTTACCCTTCCCTCCTATACCGATGTGTACAGGCCCACTTCCCACTTTGAATTTGGGCGTGCCTCTTGCTCCACGTCTGCCCAGCACTTGTGAGTGGCTACTCATATGCAGTTTCCCATGGGGCGGCGGCCACTCTTGAGCATCCTTCAAGAAATACTCAACTCTAGCTTGCCTCTTCCCATGAATTTCTTCCAAGGAAATGTATGTTTATTGTCCTGAGAATGTTATTACTGTGGGAAAGTCCCCTGTCTCCTTGGGAAATCTTCTGCCCACTTGCCCTGGCAGCCCTTCTACGCGTCCGTGCTGTGTGGGATGAGAACCTGTGAGGAGAGGGAGCAGACATTCGTATGGCACCACCAGTAATTCTCAGTTTTTATGGCTAACTGATGAACTAAAGAAATCTCCTATGGAATTCTATTTTATAAAACAGCATAACTAAGCAATCCCAGTTTATATTACCACGTAAAAGTCGTGTTGCTGCTGCATGCCCTCCTAGGATAGAATGAGAAGGCGCCTCACCTCTGAGGCACCTTCACCAAAGCCTGTAACGCCAGCCTAATCATGAGAAAACTCAGAGACTTTCTAGAAAAAGTATCAAGCCCACAGAAGATGAAGAAAGATGGAGATGCTGTCATAGATGAGAGGGGACCAAGGGGGGCACGATGACTCAGAGCAGTGTGGGATCCTGGACCGAAGCCTGGAACAGAAAAAGAATGCTGGGGAAAAACTGATGTGATCTGAATGGCAGTGAGCACTGAGCTGTACTAATTAAAGTTAAGGAGGAGGGGATAGGGAGAAAGGTAAAAGAAGCCCCAGGCCTGGGCCTTGCCCGAGTGGTTCGTCTTCTGCTTCCTTCACCCCCTTGCTTGTTATTGGCTTGCAGCCGTATGATGTATTTATTTTCAAAACTATTTTAGGTAATGCTTCCTTATGATAATTGATTTTTGTAATAACCACTTGAAGTAAGTTATTCCTTTCAAAGAATTAAATTGCCAAGGTCACAAAAAGTGAGCCTTCAAACTCTGTCTCTATGGCTTTGAGCATGGCTGTACCCATTCTTTGGAGAGAGGCAACTCTTGGAAGGACGATGTCTCTATGGTAGCTTGGTGCCTCGGCCTCCCTTCCTTACCCCGTGGATGGAGTCTGGTTTTGGAAAACCAGTCCTGTGTCCTGGGCCCTAGTCCCCTTCCTGCTGCCCGGCTTCTAGAATCCAATACCCAGTGTGCTGTTTCAACCTTTGCAGCCGCCAACCTTCTCTAGCCGCAGCTTGGGCTCCAGCCAAGAGTGTGGCAGCAGTAAGGAAGCAGGGAATCAGAACAAGGTCAAGTCCATGGCAAACCAGCTGCTGGCCAAGTTCGAGGAGAACACCCGGAATCCTTCGATCCAGAGACAGGTGAGTCATGTCAGATGTTTGCTGGACCTGTCTTCCTGGTGACCAGCCCCTGCTGGGAAGTCAGCAGGAGTATTCAGGTTAGAGATGGATTGAGACCCACCAGGCAGGTCTAGTAGGCTTGAGCTGTTGGCCCAGGAGTCAGCAGTCCTGTCCGTGACCCTAGAGAGAGACTTTGAAGACCATGCTGTCCTGCTGCGATGGTGGCAGCTCTGCCCTTGCAGCATGAAAGCCTCTACAGATGGGACTGAAACAAACAAGCATGACTGCATTTCAGCAAACCCCAGAACACCAGGCCAGATTTAACCCAGGACCAGAGGTTTCTGATGCCCATTCTGCATTCAAGAAATCATCTTTGTTTGCTTTAGCTTTGAAACCATGACTTGGTTTACAGCTCGTGTTGAGATGGTACCGCTTAAGGAAGGCTTTCGGATGCTGGCTGGGTTGGGAGAGTGCTCTCCATGGTGAGAGAAGACTCATGCAACTCAAGGGAAGCTTAGAGATTCAGAATTTATGCAACCTCCCAAGTATCCCCAGCCCCTTTCTCTCCCTGTAGCTTAGCTAACCTGGCAGGACCCCTGTGTCCACCCAGGATTAGTTTGAGACCAGGGCAAGCTAAAAGCCGTGGGTCAAGTTTCAGGCTTCTCTCTGACTCTGATCTGGGGGTCTATACTCATGGTTTAGCTTGCTCTCCTGAATTTCTTTTGAGGTGCGACTGTCACATCACAGAAGCTCAGGGAAAGAAGATCATTTAGTCCAGGTATAATTCCTACCCTGTCACAGAATGTAGCTCCTTTGGGGATAACAGACTCTTGACTGATTAGCTTTACAGACAGTAAACTACGTCTGCTTGGTCTCGATGTGGACTGTACCCCTCCTGGACTAGCTGGCCACTCTAGGAACATTTTCCAAGCAGCATTTTCTGGAGATCTGCAATTCGTTAAGAGTATTCCTGATTGCCTTTTCTGTGGGCTTGACTCCAACAGTGCCCCAGTGTGAGGCTTGTTCTGCTAGGAAAACGGGAATATCCTTGTCCTGGAGTGGGCGGGAGGCACCCTGTTCACGGGACTCCCAGGCTGGCTGTCTCACCCTGGTGCAGGCTCCGGCAGTGCCAACTAGTGGCCCTGGTTTAAGCCAAGTACAAGGCCTGTGGGACTCACACATTGTTCAGGAGGAAGGGACTCCAGGCCTTGCTGCTCACACGGACAGAGAGCAGCTTCAGGTTTCCCCCAAGGTCTCCCAGCTTGCAGGAGCTTGGCCAGTCCTCTCTGTATTTGCAAACAGCATTTCCTTGCTTTCCTCTACTCCCTCCACATGTCTCGGTCTGACTCACCTTTTTTTCATGTCTTCTGTGGCTGCTTTTGTGGACCTTTCTCGTCCCAGGAACGCCATGTCTCAGGGATAGGTAAGCCAGTCCGGTGTTCCCCCTCCGATGCTCCTGCAGCCTCTCACTGCCCCACGCCAGAGGAGTCCACTCCCAGCCCGCCACCTCCTCTGAAAAGGCAGGTAGGGCTCCTTCCGGTGGATACTGTTGTGGTGAAGCCAGACGGGGCTTGGATCCAAGGGGCATGCCTCCCTCCACCCCCACACAGCACTGACTAGGTTCTCTGGGCAAGCAGGCCCAATTTGAGGTGACTGCCCGTTTAGCTAAGAATAACCACATAGGCAGTGCTGGAAATACGTGTGCTGATCCCCTTGCCAGTCAAAGAGACTGACTGACCCCCACCACGCTCGCGTGGTATTGCTCAGAGGAGGACAAGCTATACCCCGTGGGGTCTCTGTGGGACACTCCTGCCACGCAGAGCTTTTTGTGCTCTGGACACTTGAATAGGCTGATCTCCATAGCAAAGAAGTACACCGTTAGCATGGGCTCCCATGGCCACATGGCTGCAGCGGGTGGAGGGGTGAGGCTGAGGCACGCAAAGGCCTCCCAGGTGCCCAGGCAGCTGAGACCTGTGTGGAAGGCTTGTGGCTTATTCCGGCTCTCACATCTCTGGGTTTAGAATTTGAGCACAGTCACCAATTCTGAAGTCTCATCAGCATGAACTACTTTGAGTTGTCTCTGGGTGGTGGGAGTAGAGCAAAGCAGGTGAGGATCTGCTGCAGACGTTTTACGTCTCTGTGCATGAGCATTGCCTGGGGAGCTTGCGATGAGTACCCCATCTCACGATCAATCCAGCATCTCTCAGGGCTAGACCTGGACCTGAGACTTTTTAAAGTAACTTACGGGATCTCAGTATGTGGCCAGGGTTTTACAGGTTTGGGCAAGGGTCATGGGAGGGAAGGAAGCTGGACTGTCCCTCCCTCCCAGTTCTCCTCTGTGGTTGTCACGGGGCAGGTGCTCAGAGAGCTCAAGCAAGTGTCTGCTGGCTGCGAATGCCTGAATCGGCCCTGGCGAGCAAGGGCCAAATCTGACCTGCAGCTAGGTGAGCCAGAAAACCTCGCTGCCCTGCCTCCTGCCTGCCAGGGAGCACTGGCCCTGTCCGGGGTGCTGAGGAGGCTGCAGCAAGTGGAGGAGAAGATTCTCCAGGTGAAAGATTGCACCTGGCCCTGCCCTTACCTGTGCTGGGTGGCTTCCTGTCCTCCCTCCTCCTCCTCCTCCTCCTCCTCCTCCTCCTCCTCCCCACACTGGGGCCCTTGTCCTGCTCCCTCCCTGTCTCCCATCCTGCCTTGTGGAGCGAGTAGGATAAGCCCCAAGCAGCCTCCCGCACCTTGCTTGCTTGCAGCAACCCTCGTGGTCCTTGTCACTATCTCTTTCTCCCTCCTTTCTCACCTTGACTGCAGAAGAGGGCTCAGAACTTGGCCAACAGGGAATTTCACCAAAAGAACATAAAGGAGAAGGCAGCTCACCTCGCCTCCATGTTTGGCCACGGGGATTTCCCACAGGTAAACCTAAGCTTTTCAGAGCCCCCTGGAGCCCAGGTGCTGGGCATCTAGCCAGGCGACCAGGAGCCGGCCTCTGGAGGAACATGGCTGTCTCCTCCCTCCTTTTCATAGCATGAGGAGCTGTGCACTTTTCAAGGCCCTAGAGAGTTTGAGGCAGGTCCTAAAAAAGACCCAGACACAAAGATTCTAAATAGGGTGGTCTGCAATGACGAAGGGGGAGCCAAGGCGGTACAGTAAGCTCACGTCAGAGGGTCTTATGGTCAGAGTGGGACACTGGCTGTTAAACCCTAGATAATTTAAGCAGATTCCAGGCTTCCCAAGGGCCAATGTAGTAGAGAAATTCTGCTCAGTTGCCAGACTCAGGGTCTTTAAGGTGACAGTAAACTATTTGTTCATGCTATTTTGGAGAACAACGGAGAGACCTCAGTATCAGGGAGGCATTGAATGATGAGGTCAAAGACACGCTATGGCCACAGGCTCTGCCTCTTCAAGAGGCAACTTCAAGCCAAGAATAAACAGTGTGCCTTAGTCTGGGGAGCACAGCCCCCTCCAAGCCAGCTACTTCTTGGAAACTTGCAGAGGAGAGCATGCAGTCAGAGAGCTGGGAGCTTTGACGCTGAGATCCTGTGGCGGCGGAAGTGGGCGTCCTCCCCTCTTTGCTGCAAGCCTGTCTCTGCAGTCCATCTCCTCTGCTGCTCTCTCTGGCTCCAGCCTGTGTCCTCGGCTATTTAGTGCAGTCAGTGACAAGGGAGGGGTGCTTTATAATTCACGCAAGTTCAGGACTCGCCTTAGCTACCACAAGGCCACACAGCTGCCTGCTGCAGCTGTGCAGGCCCCCCGCTGTGGCCATCTGCCCCAGAGTGGGCCGGCGTTCTCCCTCCTGAACCTGCAGCTGTTGCCTCGTAGCAAGCTCCAGGGTGAGAGGGCTTCAGTAATTAGTGCTGGTGTCTCAAGCAGATGCAGGCAGGGGCAGAACAGATTTGCCCGAGCTATTTTGGTGTGACAGGGAGCTGGCATCATTATAGCCCTAAAGGCAGCGTAACCAGGAGCCACGTAATCCTGCTTGGCTCCAAAGGCAAGCTTCTGTTTTGTGCTGAGACATAGGCCCAGAGGCGCAGGCCGTGTCGCTCAGGCGCGCTGCGCTGTGCACGCCCCTGGGATAATCCTGGTTTCCTCTATCTCTGTTCTGTGCAGAATAAACTACCCTCTAAAGGCCTGTCTCATACTCATCCTCCGTCTTCTCCCTCTTGCCTTCCGTCTCCTGATCCAGTTGCTACTTCCTCTCCGTCGACTGCTGACTCTATTTCTCCTGCCAAAAAGGTAGTCGCCCTGCATCCTGGGCCGCCCCACCCCTGCATGTCCCGAGATGCGCTCCCGCTCTGCTTGGCCTGCTCAGGCCAACATCTGGAGCTTGGCTTGGCTGCAAGTGATGAAGGGTTGTGAGAGATGTTGCAGCCGTCCTGGATTTGGTTTGGGTTTTGTGTTAGAGCATGCAATGCAACGGAACAGGCAGCGTATAAAAACACAGCCACACAGTGCTCCTTCATCAGGGGCAGACCAGAGAGCAGCCAGGTGCCAAGCGCCTTGCCTGATGCTAAGAAAACAAAACTTTGGGGTATACGGCTCCCTTTCTGTAGTTGGGATGAAGATCTTATGTGATGAAAGTAATGAGAACATTTTACTATGCGGAAGTGCTGATGTTTGTCTGGTTTGGCCTGACGAAACAGAGTTGCAATATTCAGTAATTCTGTCAGAGGCCTTGAGGGCAAGAAAGGGAGGAGAGACGCCGAGAAGGGCTCCCAGAGGGGCTCCCTGTGGGAGGCTGCAGGGAGGGTCTAGACAGAGAGGAGCTGGGCTGGGGCTTCAGGTAGGGCTGGGGCAGGAAGGCAGGGGTGGTGTACGGTGGGAAGACGGAGTGTCTGTGGTGACCTGAGTTTAGGGATGAAAGTACTCATGGATGTGTGGAGAGGGGGAGTAAAGGTGGGCATGCTCTGTACCCGAAGACTTCCACTTTATCCTCTGGGTCACGGTAAGCCACCAAAGCATGTGTTCTAGCAGGAAAGCTCAGGTAGCATGCCGAGGTTGGAGAGGAGGAAGACAGACATGGTGAGCTAAGTTCAGATAAGTGGATAATGCAGTACACCTGTGAATGGCAATCACATTTGTTTCACCTTTTTCATCCCTATGATGCATGAGTCCCCAGATTGACTGCATTGGTCCAAATGCACCCGGCCTGTCTGGCCCTCATGGAAGTCCAGTGTGAAGGGGTCCAGGCTGTCAGGCTATGTATCCAGATTTGGGCTATTGATGAGGGAAAAATTACAAATTTCTTCTTGGTGTGTAACTGGAGCCCAACTCCCAGCCACTACCACTTCTGTGGGGAGATGGGTATAAGTAGGGTTTTCAAGAAAGGAAGAAATTTTACTAGCCTTACCCTGCCAAGGGCCCCAACATGAGTGTGAAACATCCCCCAGCAAAGCAGTGAAAGGTGACACAGAGAAGGAAGTCACCTCCAACCTTCCATGCCACAAAAGTAGGCCATAGTCAGGATATCAAGAAATCTGGCCTCCTCCCCTAGGTCAGCCATCGATTTGGCTTAAGCCACCAGACCCATCTGGGCCCCCATTTTCTCCCAGTACAAGAACAGTCTTTTGGCTCCCCTGTTAGTGAGCCTTACTAGTAGAGGCAGGCATTTTGTCATCACCATGACCAAGGTTTCAGGACAGCCTTTTTGCTCAGCTAGGGAGAAGACTACTGCCTCTCCTTGGATGAGGATTAGTATCCAGAGAATATTTCCTGCTGTGGGGAAAGGTCATTGAGGTCATTAGCCTCTTTGAGGGGATGATGGGAGGGAAAAGAGACCTAGCACCTACTGGACAGGGGCTGGTACTCTGGACCAGGCAGATGGCTACCGCTTGCTTCTCCCTGAGCAGCAGCTTCCTGGGGAGCTTTGCCAAGACCCTGTCTTGTCCCTGTTTTTCTCCTGCCATCAGGAGGGCCTGCTTTGGTTACTGCTCTCCCATAGCTAAGGGCAGAGCTTGGGTAAGAAATGAACTTGACTTCCCACAGCACTCGTTTCTCTAGATCAGGGGTTGGGGAACATTTTTTCTGTGAAGGATCATTTGGATATTTATGACATCATTTGTGGGCCATACACATTTATCAACTTAAATTTTAATCTACTGTAATTGGTAAAACAATTAACTCGCCTGTAATGTGATGGCTCACACTATTTCTCTTTAATCCTCACGGACAAGGTCATAAATGAACATCACAAGAAGTCACCTCATCATGATTTTGTGGGCCATGTATGGCCTACACGCCAGGCATTCCCTACCCCTGCTGTACACGATAGCAGGAGACAGCCTTCTGGGACAGAGGGAGCTATTAGGACTGATAGAGACACTTTGTATCAGTAACTTTATTCCTCTTTTTATCATCAAGACCCATCAAGGCCTGCTTCATTGAGCCCTGCAGGGAGCTGTAAACCAGCCAATGAAGGAGCGTTCATTCATTCAACAAACATTCATTGAATGACAGTTCAGTGTTGTGTTGGGTACTTTGGGCTCTCGAGACATGCACCAGTGGATCAAATAGTGAAATTCTTGCCCTACTGAGACTTATATCCCAGTAAGGACAATAACAGTAAACAACAATAATAAGGTATATAATTAAATTATATACTCATATGTAGATGGTAAGACAATACTTCTTATGGAAAAGTTAGAATGATAGCGGATGCCTAGAGTGCTGGGGAAATGGGAAGCAACTTTAAATGGTTGTGCACAGGAGAACATGACCTGGGGCAGAAGCAGAGTCACAGATAAGGAGACAAAAGTTTGCGTGGGATACTGAGTCCTAGGCCACCCAGCTCGCTGTCCCCAGGATAGCTGTGCCATGGTACCTGGCTGGAGGGACGAGCCCCTAGGCTGTGCCCGTGTGGAGCCCCACGCCCAGGCCAAGGAGAGCAGAGGTAGGACTAGCTTCAGGGTGGCTGAGTCCTGGTCCTCTGGCCCCACCTTGGCAGCTTTGTTTCTTGTTGCTCCTGTAGTGGTAGAACAATTGCTCCCGCGGTTTTTGTTTCGTTTTTTTTTTTTTTTTTTATCCTGTCTCTCAAGCCAGCCTGGGCCATCAGATGATTGTGTCGAGGCCATTTTCCTGGATTCAACTTATTAATTACAGGCTGATGTACCTTTCGAGTATAGCTAGGAAAAATTAAGGAGTTCTTGAAAGGGGCCACTGGAATACTGGGCAACTGACCAGATCTTTCTGTGCCTTAGTTTCTCTTAATGCCAAGATTCGTGGGCCCCTGCAGTCCTTCTTGTGAGTCCACAACGGGCAGCTGGGGGTGGAGTGAAGAGTTCCCAGAAAGGAGCTTACGGGCCACACACCCTCTGCTACATGATCTCTTCCTCACCCTCCCCCAGGCTGCCACTGATTCCCCGCTGGGCTTTGCACATGCAGCTGCATCAGAGAGAACTGGCTGCCCCTTGAAGCAGGTGATGGCTTGATGATACAAGCTTTGTTTCATCCTGGTGGAGGTCAGGCCATCTCTCCCCGGCAGAGAGCCTGTGGCCCTGATGCTACTTCCAAGCAGATTGCCCACTGACTCAAAGTTACTCAATTCAGGGGTGTTCAAGAAAGAAAAGTGTAGTTGGAACCCGATGTTCAGCCTTTGACAACCTCCCTGCAGGCACTGTGTTCTGTGCCTGCCCTTTAGTTCTACACCCAATTCTGAGGATCCAGGACTAATCACCTCCTCGTGGATACTAAACTAGGCAAACATGTCATGAGAAGCGTGTTGTTGCCCACAGGATGCAGACTTGATTCGCTGGCTCTAAGAGATGCAGCCAGGGTCTGCCTTCAAACCAAATTTGCTCTCTTAGTTAATGCTTTACTTTAAAGTTCAGAGTGCTCCTAGGTCTCTTTGACCTGAATACTCACAGGGAGACTTGAGGTCCTTTCCTCTCAAGCCCAGATCCTTACCAGACTTTGTCTTTCAAAGCCTTAAACTGTGCGATCCATGCCCAATCCTGTGTCCCCTGTGCCACTTTTCTTATTTATTTTATTGAACCAGCCTCCTCTAGTGGGATTCTCTATCAACCAGTGATTTTTTTCTTCCAAGGAGAAAGACTGGGCCAATTAATCTATGGCATGGCTGATGCCGTCTGCCATGATCAGTGAGCACATGCAGAACAAGGTATTAGCTGAACATTTGCACAGCCAGGCAGGAATGCTGGGAACTGGGGTTTAGCCCTCCTGTGTTAGACAGCAGTGAGCATTGCAAAAGGAGCTTTCTCGGAGGGTGTTTGTTTTTAAACTGGATCTGCAAGGTTTAACCTAGAGATTTGTGTGTTAGAAGGAAACAGAACCACCAGACAAGTTTTGGCTGGGCAGTCTGCCTTTGTTTTAGCTGGTGCGAGGTTAGACCTTAAGGCCACCTCCATTTTTTTTTTTTTTTTTTTTTTGACTCTCTCTGTTCTAGGGATAGAGCTAGGCACTGTATTCAGTGTGTATCCCAGCCTGGCAAATTTGAATTTGCAAGATTCTAGTGTATGCCAAGGAGGCAGGCTGCTATGGGGAGAAGAATATGAACAGAACAGACTTCTAGAAGAAATCTCACATTAACCTAAAATCCATGGGAATTCTCTTTCTAAAGAAAGTCACATTCAGGTTTGTGTTTTTATTTCATCCTCTTAAGAACGGGGAGTTAGAGCCTCAGCTACCTTACCTTAGCCAAGGGAGATTCTGAGACCCACCTCACAGGGCTTTGCAGGTTAAACACACATGGCCAGCAACACAGGAATGCAGGAGGCCTAACACGGGCTCCCACTGGAAGGTCACAACTCCAGAGCTGGCCTGCAGCTCAGCTCTGAGAGGCAGTTGCCAGATTCCCTTGAATAAATCAGTCTTCTGTCCTCCCCTCACTTTGGGCAGATAGCTAAGGAGTCAGGCGCAACAATCTTTCCTCTGACGTTCCTCATCCAGGCACACTCCAGCAAGAAAGCCCTTGCCCACATAGAACCGAGAGACCTCCATTGACCCTCTCTGGGTCTTTCCTTTCCCACAAGGCCTCATCTCTGAGGCCCTAGAAGCTGGATGCACCTGATATCCAGAGCAGGGCATATGGGCACAAGTGACTCAGTGCTGCGAGAGGCTCCTGGATGTCTGGTCTTCTTGGTGGAGTACTAGGCCCAAAAAGGGTTGTTTCACGGTGTAAATGCAAACAGCCTGGGAGCTTCCTCCTTCCTTGCCTTGCCTTGCCAAGAATATAGAAATAAATAAAAACAGGGCCGTGGATGTCTGGAAGTACAGCCTGGAGTGGGAGATGGGCCAGTAGGTTATAGTGGGAGAAATTCTCCTGCATCCAGCCAGAGACTGTCCTGTTCTGAGCTAGGGTTACGGGATTGCCTGAGGAATGCCTCTTGGTAAAGGGCCAGCATCTTCTGCAGTCTCTGGCATTGATGCTTGTGACAGAAGGAATACCACTGTTACTGAATCTGAGTTGGAGAGCAGGCAGTGTACTTATCCTGAGTGGGCCCCGTCATTCTTGCTTCTGCAGAGAGGAAGTCATTTAAACGAGGGGTTCCAGAATATGGAAACACATACCTGTGGGGATGGTGGTGATTTGGGCTCACTGACTACCTGCTGAGTCTCTTCTGGGTGTCCAGCATAATGTGGGGTGCAACCTAGATTTTTATGACTCTTTTGCACCCTCGTTTTACAGATGCGGGAGCTAAGGCTCACAGAAGAGAGATAGCGTATGTGAGGTTAAACTAAACAAGGAAGCAGCCCACCGGAAATATGCACCCATTCCAGCTTGTTCTAATTAATTACTAAAAAGAAATCATAAAGGGAAATGTAGTAAAACATTTCAAATTCTTGAAAATCATAAGAGAACTGGAAAATATATAAAGAATTTCATGATATTCCAAAATTGATAGTGCTTAAACAATTGATGACCGGGAGATTGTCATTTTGGGCAAAAATCATCAGATTGCCCAATTCAGCATTTACAGAAGTCATTCTCAGCCAAATCATAAGCGTTCTTCTTGACCAGTTCTTCCTTGGGACATATGTGGCTTGTCATTTAGTGTGTAAGTCATTCTGAGGTCAACACCAAGATGTGTGCTTGAGAGTTCCCCTATCCATTGAGCAATTCTTTATCTCTCAGAAGAGAGACGAACTGGGAATTCCCCATTGGTTACAGCAGAGCTACTCATCAACGAGTGGTCAGTCTGTGGGCACAGACAGGTCTGGGATCTGTGACAGCAGCACTCGAAATCATAGGGCAGATTGACATTGCCACATACCCACAGGTGTGGTCATTCTTTTAATAATTTATTTTCACGGTATCTGAAAGCATCCAGCCACAACAGACCACAGAGTTGAAAGGAAAAAAGAAAACCTCGTTACTCTGTACAAATAACCCGAAGAACACCGGGCTGGCAGAAGCCAGTTCAGCCTCATTCTCACGGAGCCAATGCTGTCAAGAAATAGAGAAAGGACCTCTCTCGCTCCTGGGGTCATTATCCATGTTCCCACTGGTTTTTGGGGTAGCCTTCAAGGGCCTTCTTCTCCTGTGAGACAATTCCTCCGCCAGGGGATTTGTTCGTGATCTCCCCAGGAAGTGGTAGTCTCTGTGTTAGTGACTCTGGAATGGTTTCTGGCAGGTTTCAAAGGGCAGATGAGAAATCTAACAGTGATTTCTCTAAGGATGCTTTCGGGTCGCTTCTTTTTCATGCTGTTCTCTCACAGTGTATGCCTGGATGCCACTAGGAAAGAGGCCCACAGTGAAAGCGAAGGAAGGACCAGGTGTGGTCCTCATCCTGGGCCTGCTGCCACGTGACCTGGCCAGAGCCCTGTGCTGGTAGAACAACTGAACAGGTTGCGACTGCACGTGTGTGCTTTGGTGACACCCTCCAACAACTCCCAGCCCTCCGCGTGCTGCAGTAGTTGCTTCCTCAGTCAGGGTTGCTCAGAAGCTCAGTGGCTCGTAGTGCTTATTAGCTAAGTGGTTAATAAGGGCTCATTAGGGATCTGTGTTTAAGGCCTCAGAGAGCACCGTCGTGATTTCTGCGGCATCAGGCAGGCAGTCCTTTTGCGTGGGTGTCCTGGCATCACCTGCTACCTCTCTGGGAGAACAACAGGGAACTGGTTCACACACTGGGCCTGTACTCGCCCAAGGGGGCTGGGTAGGCAGTACCAAGGGGGAGACTGACCTCTTTCTCTTCATTTTAATATAAACCCAGCAAGTACTCAGTACCCCACAGCCCCTACTTGAGGGCCCCAGTGGCAGATAGAGCATCAGATGAACCATGCCTTACTGTCCTGAGCCAGCGCACCTGAGCCTGCCAGGAAGCAGCAGCCAAGGCTCTTGGCATTTGTATCTTCTGCAAATGGCAGAGAGAGTCCTTGGAAGCAGAATCCCACTCTTTTGGAGCTGGGCCAGCATGGGGGCAGAGGTGGGAGGGGTGGCAGCTGCTGCTCCTCCAAAGTGGTAGGCTTTGCAAAGTCTGACGAGGGCCCATCTGCTGAAGCTGAGGGATACGGCAGCAGGCCTGCAGGCGTGTTCTCTGTGGTCCCCAGGAGCCATATACACAGACTCTTCCAAAGCTGTTTTTAGCGTTGGGTCTCTGTAGTAATGAGTAAGGGTCTCCTGGGCCTGGTCATTCTCCTCAGCCTGCTCAGCAGCCCAGACTCTGTCTGTCCCCAGAGGGCCTGTCCCCTTCCAGAATTCACTGGAGATCTAGTCTTGGTTACAGAGGACAGCCAGGAGGTGAGGAGCTATACAGCTTCCTGTCCTATGCCTCACTGTCCCCTGAACTTCCTGCTTTGTATTTGAGGCTGCCCATCATCAGATTCAATGTGGCATTCCTGAGGAATCTTGGGTTTAGACAGATAGTGTCATTGCGCTGTCATCCAAGTTCCTGATACTCATGGTGCTAAAGGCTGTCAGTCTCTGCCCGGAGGCCTTGCAGGCTACATTGCTGCTTGCTCTGACATCTTCTGTAAGAAACTGGATTTGGGTACTAGGCAAAGTCTAGCATCCCTCTCCTTTTAGAGTCTTGGGGTCAGGAACAGTATTTCCACAATCCCATTCTGCGTTTGTCTCCCCACAGAGGAATGGCAGCATCAGGCTGGAGGTGGGGGGAGAAGGGGAGGTGCTGGAGTTTGCTGAGGCGTGCTGTGTGATTGTGCGTGCTCTCTGGGCCACACGCTGGGCCTGTGGGGACAAGTGCCTGAGGGCTAGGGCTGCAGCTGTACTCCTTCCCCGGCTCCTTCACACAGTGCGGGGTTGGAGAGATCCCCTCAGAGGTACAGCCCTCACAATTCCCGAACAGGCTTATATTGAGCTGCTGCCTCATTCACTATGGGCCAGCCTTACCCAGTATGAGCTCTGGAGTCCACTGGGCACTGTCATAGAGCTCCCCATCTTGCTCCCTCTGCCAGCCCAGAGCAACCAAGCCATCACTACACTTTAGCCACTGCTGTTGACAAGGTGCCCTATGGTCCTGCCAGGAAAGGCTCAGGTCAGGCATGTGTGTTGCTCTCTAGGGACCTCAAGAGCTAAAGGGAAAGATGGGTGGGCTGAGTCCAAAGGAAACATGGAGAGAGAAATCAAGGTCATCTTGGCCCAAACTCCACAAAGTGCCCCACACTTGGACACCCATTCTCTCATTCAGCCACCAATCCAAGGGGCAGGTACAGCTGTCCCCATTTTACTAAGTGAGAGAACAGAGTTTGGAAGCTCATTGCCAGGTCCTCACCCCTCCTCTAAGTCTATGCAGACCCCACTGCCTGCCCAGCAGCAACCCCCAGCCTCCAGGGAGGTGGGCTCTCTGGAGGAGCAGAGCTGGAGATCCGCTCTGTATCTAGGAGGATTTGGTTCCCTATTTCTCTTCTTGGTTTTACTGTTCCACGGTTTCTGCAGACTCTGTTGACATTAGAATTTTGGGTAGTTATTGGACCTGCGTATCAACAGCACAGTTCCCCTCAATCCCTTCATGAAAGATACTTGAAGGCTCCAGGCTGGGAGTCAGGACACCTGATCACCATCCTGACTGCTCTTTTTACTAAGTGAACACAAGGAGATTCTCTGTGTAAACAGAGCCTCAGTGGACCCCTGAAGCCCTCTTAATCCCAGTGAAAGTTGTTCTTCCAGTCACCTGGTTTTCCCAGGGCAACGGGGGTTTTTTTTCCACTTTTTATTGCATTAAAATAGATTTATAATGTATATCATTATATTCACTTTAAATGCATTAAGTATATGCATAATGTTGTGTAGCCATTGCTACTAGCTCCAGCACACTCTGCATCTTGAAAAAGTGAAACTCTGTGTTCATAAGTAATGACTCCCTGTTCCCCTTCCCCCAGGCCTTAACATTACCCTTCTACTGTCTGTCTCTCTGATTGCCGTGACTCTAGTTGCCTCACAGAAGTAGAATCGGACAGTATTTGTCTTTCTGTGGCTTCAGGGTGTTATTTGTCCCGTCTCTCCATCTCACAATGTCCGCCATCCCCTCCTGGCTAGTTAGGCTCTCTGGGTGTTGGGTGCTGTTTGCATGCCAGGGCAGAGCCCGCACCCGCATCCTGCCTCGCTGTCTTCTCCACTGGGGCTCTAACTGGCCTCTCCTTGTGTCTCTGTCTTCTCTGCCTCTGCTCTTGACTAGCTGACAGTAGGGAAAGTATCCAGCGGAATAGGGGCCGCAGCTGAAGTCCTGGTCAATCTGTACTTGAATGATCACAGACCTAAGGCCCAGGCCACCTCTCCAGACCTGGTAAGGACGTACACTGTGAACCTTCACCTGCAGACACTGGATCTGGTGTCCAGGTGCAGAAGAAGGCAGCAAGGATGGCCCAGTCCTCCAAAGCCTGTCTGCCTTAGGGCACAAGAAGGCACGGGGAGTGGGCTAGACCCTAGCAGATGTGAGAGGAAGCCCTGTCTCCTTAAAGCCAACCACACTCAGGTCCTTATGTGTCATTCCTAAGAAAACGCACCCTCTCTGTTGTCCGTGGCTCTGAAACACTGCTCAGGGTACAAGCCCACGCAGCCAACCGTGTAATCGATTGGATGGACATGACTTATCCTCAGTGTTTGGTGACTAGCCTAAGCAGCCTGTGAACTGGACTGCAACGAGAGCAATAGTGAGAACCCGCCCCCCTCCGATCCTCTCCTGCTCGTGTGAGGCCGCTCGCTGCCATCACCAGTGAGCTGCACCGACAGTTTGTTCAGTTGCCTTTGGTGCCTTATCCTGATATCACCCTGGGCCTGCCTGCCTGCCCCGGATGATTTGATATTAGACATTTGGCAATTTGACAACTTAAAGTCTCAGAGACATAAACCTTCCTTTTACTCTGTTCTCTTGATCGTATTTTAGGCCACAAGCTTTTCTTGCTTGACCTAAAGTCACTGCAGGGGACACAGTCATATAAAAAGTCCTCGGCAAGGACCTGTCGGTGACTCCACTCTAGAACCTAGTAACCCTTAACACCTGGGACAGATCCAGGAGGGAACATCACTGGGCAGACATGCCCATGAATGGTACCTACGCCGTCATACCAGCCAGCGGCTTGCCCACCCAGAACCAGATCAGCTGCCAGAGGGAAAGGCCCTACAGGGCTGGCGTCTGGGTGTGGAGCCGATCTTCCCACCCTTTGCAGTGACAGAAGCTGCAAGCAGAAGCCCCCAGAGGTCCCCATGATGCTGCTTGGAATTTCTGAGGGCCAAGGCGTTGACGTCTCCCCGACTCCTCACTCGGTGCTCTCCCCTCCCGAACCCAGGAAGCCACGCGGAAGTCGTTTCCCCTGAGCGTGGGCGGCAGCGACACCTGCTACTTCTGTAAGAAGCGCGTGTACGTGATGGAGCGACTGAGCGCCGAGGGCCACTTCTTCCACCGCGAGTGCTTCCGCTGCAGTGTCTGTGCCGCCACCTTGCGCCTGGCCGCGTATGCATTTGACTGTGACGAAGGTAACCCCAGGGGCCAGAGCTGCACGTTCCCGGGTCTCCGGAGGCTCTGGCACACCCAATATTTCCTAGCAAGGAGCATGATGTTGCCAGAAAAAAAAGAAAACAGTGAGAGGAGACTTGTAGCTTCTGCTGCCTGGATGGTGAAGGAGGGGCAGTTGGGGTCCCTGAAGTACCCCAGGCCCTGGTGGTGCCTGCCATGTGCCGAGGGCTGTAGATATGCTTTCTCAGTCAGCCTTGCCACCTTCCATGGCCCCTTTATAAATGAGAAAACCAAACTTGGTAAACTATGTAACATGCCTAGTAGCACACCTGGCATATAACAAAGGTTTCATAAATGATCATATGTTAGTATTTCTGAAGTACGTATTATGTAATTATAACCATAACAGTAGTGTCCCCTCTGATAAGTGGCCTACCAAGGATCATCAAAGAAGGAAGCAAGTTCGACACTGTGGCTGCTGTCTAGTTTTCAGCCTTGGAACTGTCCTGTCAGGACCGTGAGACACAATGTAGCATAGCTCTTAGGATGTGTGCCCTCGAGCTGACTTGTTTGGGTTCAAGTCTAGACTGTGCTACCTGCTAGCCGCATACTCTTGGGCCTGTTATTTCACTCCTTGATCTCTTGGCTTCTCATTTGTCCAGTCAGGATAATAATAGTACATAACATAAGATTGTTGTGAGATTTGATGAGTTAATGTATAAGAAACATTCAGAATAGTGCCTGGTATACAGTGAGCCCTTCATCACGTTTTCCTGCTTTTATTCTTTATTACTATCACTCCTGTTACTATGGCAGCCATGGGCAGGAAGGCTTTTCTGGAAGATGCCCAGTTGCCAGAAGATGCCTCCCTGCCTGGGTATTTCCTTCTCCATCTCTGCTCCCGCCATCTCCAGGGATCTCAGGAAGGAGGACTGACAGCACTGATGCTCGGAGCTGCCCGTCTTGCTCCCTGGCAACTGGTCTTGTAAAGGAACTTGGCGGCAGTTTCCTTTGAAGATTATCTGATGATTTTAACCCCAACTCAGTCCTCATGTCTGGACCCTTTTCTGAGGGGAAGTACACGACTGTCATATTGCAGAGCTGTTTCTTTGGAGCAGGCAACAGAAGTTTGAGCTGCCCTGAGCGGGCTTACCTCCATTATTGGTGTATTCTGACTTGGACAGGGACCGACACTTGGCTATGTCTACTGTGGCTCTGGTTTATAAATTGTGTATATGTGTGTCTCCTTTTTATAGGCAAATTTTACTGCAAGCCTCATTTTATTCACTGTAAAACCAACAGCAAGCAACGGAAGAGACGAGCAGAGCTGAAGCAACAGAGAGAGGTATGTGTGCCTCCAAAGTGGTGGTAGGTAGGGACACCCTTTGGGAGAAGAAGGCCTTTGAGGACTCCTCTAAGTCAGGAGGGATGACGACTACCCTCAGATCAGGAAGAGAGCCTCTACTTCCTCCTGGTGCCGGTTGTTTCTTTGCCTGGGTCTATTCAGCTGGCCTCTGGGACCCGAGATGTTCCAGATGTCAGCTCCCAGGTGAGTGCCCTCTGACTCCCTCTGAGAAACTGAGAAGACCTTGCTCATAGGCCATGGGTGGGGCTGTGTGCTCATGGTGCCTCTGTGCCCAGACCTACCAGCCATCAAAATACTGCTTCCAGGAGTGCCTAGTTTGGAGCAAACCCTAGATTTATAGATGGTTTGCAGTAGCACCCTCAGGTAGCTCTTAGCAAACACTTCCTTTTTGGTCTTGTGGACCACTTACCAGCAGCCGAAGCTCACAACTTAAAAATTTTCTAATGGTGCAAGCAATATTGGTTCAGTATGAAAATGGGAACATAAAAGCACATCAAGGTGGCCTATCAAACTACTTATAATCACTCTACCTTGAGAAAATCTCAAATGGCATTTTGAATATCCTCTTCTAGACTTTTTCCTACAGAAACAGAAAAAAGTAAGAAGGTAGACTTTGTGGAGAGGGAAAGGGGAGCTGCTGGGGGGGGAAGAGGAAAGAAAGAAAGATAACCAAGGTGCAACCTGTAAATACACCTACTATGTTTTGCACATACCTGTTAAAAGAATTAAAAATAAAGATATTGTAAATAAATATAATTAGAAATATTTATAAAAATATGTTTAAAAATAAATATACCACCTCTACATTCTATATCCCTATTTTTATAACAGTATATCAAAAATTTTTCCATGACATTAAAAATTTTTTGTGAGTACAATTTTTTCACATTGACAAGGGATTCTTACTATTTTAAGCAAGGTCAGTAATCTATTTCACTAGTTCCATATTATTGAACTTTCACACTGTTTAGTATTTTTATCTTGCAAATATTTTTTACAATGAATATCTTTATGTGCAAATCTTCGTCTGTAATGCAAACTACTTACATAGTATATATCGCTGTAATTAGGGTGGCAGGTCAAAGAGCAGGAAGGCTCATGAATGGGCGTTTTGCCAACCAGCAAAGTTTAACACTGTCAATGCGGAAGCTGATCTTATCGGGGGAGCTGGCTGCAGCACCCGTGGAACCCAAGTTAGATCTGTATTAGCTGTCTCCGTCTGCTTTGTCGGAGGAGTCCTCTGGGAGACTCAAGGACTAAGTGCTCTCATTTGTGCTCTTTCTCAGGAGGAGGGGACATGGCAGGAACAGGAAGCCCATCGACGAGATACCCCCACGGAAAGCTCTTGTGCAGTGGCCGCCATCAGCACGCCAGAAGGCAGCCCCCCAGGTATCTCCACTTCCTTCTTTAGGAAGGCACTGAGCTGGCCTCTCAGGCTGCCGAGGGCCCTGCTTGACCTCCCACGTGGCCTGCGGGCCGTTCCCCAGAGCCTGCTTAACTGGATGCAGGGACTCCAGCGCGCAGCCAACCTTCATTTCAGGGACAATGCTTACAACTACTGCTACACGTACGAGCTCCTGAGCCTCGGACTGCCACTGCTCTGGGCCTTCTTTGAGGTCCTGGCAGCCATGTACAGGGAGTCCGAGGAATCCCTCGAGAGCATCTACAACTGGGTGCTCAGGTACATCCCGGTCAAGCTCCAGTGAAGCACCCACTGCCCCAAAGTGCCTTACATTTCTGGAGTTTAAATGTAGCTTGCTAAGGCTCTGGCCAGGAAGTCTAGTGTCTATGGCCATTTAGCTCCAAGCCAAAGAATTTCACAAGGGTCACCTCCACCTGGCCTCGACAAGGTGAGCATCTATTCATGGTGCTAGGTCAGGGATGACATGAAGGATTTTTTATTATAGCTTTGTATTTTTTTTGATACCAAAGAGAGCCATATTTGTGGGTTTACATTTCAATTTTTAACTTTCAGTTAGCCAAGGGAAAGCATTTTTTTCTATAACTGTCAATGTTTCTGAACCTGGGTTTGATGTTTATGACTGTTTTGTAGGTCCCTTTAACACTGTGGTGACTATAATAATCACTGCAGATTTAATGACCTGGGATTTTACGTACACAGAGGTGCCTGGGTTGTCTGGTGCCTTTCAGTTTATGTAACCAAATGCCAACAGTGTGCACGTTTTCGTTTGTTTGCAATATGAAAGTGTAATGTTTCTGGATTGAGTAGAATGAAACCTACAAAAGCACAAGGTAGTGGATAGTTGACTGTCCTTTCAGACAGATAATAACTATTTTGTTCTTTTGTTTTGATACAAAATAGAAGTTTAAAGACTTTTCCCTCACCAGTCGTAGCCAAATGACACAGAAACAGGGAGTTCCCACCAGATTGCTGCAATCTGATAAAAACTTTTCCCTCCCCGCTAATGAGCACTGCACGAAAGCCCATTGGCACGTGTCCCTGGAGAGCTCTGACAAGCTGATGCAATGCCAAGGACAGACTATAGCAGCTGGTGGCATTTTAGCTGCCGGGGCTCCCAATTCCATCCCCTGTGCAGACTGCAGCCTGAGCTAGGGCTGTCAGAATCTGTAATGGTCAGAATAAATAGAGTAGAAGCAACTGCTGCCTCCCTCGCTGCCTGAGGAGGGTGAGAGTATTTGTTAGCACTCAGGAGGAGGGGCCTGTTCAGTGAGCCTTTTCTGCAGCGTCCTGGCTGCCTGTGGCCACCTTGCACGTTTATCAAAATTGAAACTATTTCTTACCGGCCCTAGTGAATGGGGAGTCTGGCCTGCAGGGGTTGCCCTGCTGCGTTTGACCCTCAGGGAAGGCTGGGGGTAGAAGCTGTTTATTGACTGATTCAGGGAAATTAGCCCTATGGAGAGCAAAAATGAGCATCAGGCCCACATACATTCTTTACTGTTGGTGTCAGCTGTCTCCACGCCCTTCATTCGGCCTGGAAGTGCGTAGTGCAGGGTCTGGTTACAGTTGAGGGGCTGCTAGAGAAAAGGCCTTATGGAGGTCTTCAGTGTAGCCAGTGTTGGCTGGGTCCAAGAGAGTTCTGTGCAGCTCTTATCTGTAGAGATTCCTCTAGATTAACTAAGGATGCAGCCTGGTATGGGTTGAGAGGCAGAGTTCTTCGGAGCTTGGAGATGACAGGTTTCTTTAGGGAGGGAAGAAAGAGGGCAGTGCATTTCTGCAATACTTCTCTGAAATCCTTGGGAAAAGCAAGCTGTGGCCACGTCTGTGGGAACTGGCGCCTCTGTCCTCTTTGGAACTGTTCGCAGTCTGATGACTCTCGTATTTTCCCCGGTGTTTTTGCTGGGATTTTAATATTCAGCATAATGGGAGGAGTCCTCTGTTTCTTTTATGCTTGGTTATAGAGAGTGAATTCTTGAGGTCACGATGGGGACAGCCATGTTATTGTGATTAGCACTGGCTCAGGGTGGGCTGAGACTCTGTGGCATGCTCCATGATGCCAGAGTGGAATTTCTAAGAATGTCATTTCCCGCCGTAAGGAGACCGGTTTAAATTATGCTGTTAGATGGGGTGTGTCTGTTATAAATCTAAGATGTTTGTATGTTCTTAAACCTTGAAACTTCCTGGTGGGCAGCACAACACATGGTTGGGTCCTGGGGGAGCCATCTCCTCAGAAACCTCTACGACACATCAAGGATGACAGTGAGACCTCAGTGTAGAAGTGGGCCGAGAGGAAGCAGGAGAAAGGGGGGGGGGGGTCTTGGGGACCTTATTAGCCCTGAGTGGAGGGCAGTGGAACATTGGCATTATGTAGACCACATGTGTTTACTACTGAATGCACGTAGCTCCTCACCACCAGGAAGGTTCATCTCTCCTAAGCAAGCAGTGACTTGCTGAGGGGAAGTTGCCCCTTTTCTTAACGGTTGCCTTATTTTTAACTGCAGTGCCTTCTCCTGTTGTGGTTCTTTTTCCCTTTTTCTCCCATGCTAAGATCTCTTTTCTGTCTTTCTCTCTTTCCAACCTCACACTATGGCCGCCAGTTCATTTCAGCCTTCCAGTACTACACCCACTTCTTGGCTGACACCCTTCTGCTCTGAGGTGACTGATTTTCTCAGCAATTTTCAGAGAGTGGTACTAATCCCTAACCTGCTTCCTGCACCCCCCACCCCCACCGATGCACTGGTTGTGCTACCTGTGAGTGTCTCGCATACTAATGAACTTATTCAGTGGCATGGGCGGTTAACAGCATGGGTCGGTGTCTAGCTCAAAAGATGGGTTTTCTTCCCACTAACCTTGGGGCCTACAGCCCAGTCCACCTCAAGTTCATGCCCCGCCTCCTCCCTGTTCCCTTGGCCAGCCTGTGTGCATGCTTTTCCAGTTGCTTGTGCAAAGCCCTTGCCTTCTTGGGAGAGTTAACCCTGACTAGGAGACAGACATACAGAGAACACTTTGTCACCTTTACAAAAACCAGTTTTGTCTAGCAACCTCTGGAAAAGGTCGTGCCTTTTTCGTAAATTGGTCTTCTTAAGTTGATTCCAGTATATATTTTTCCCCACTTTTTTATTAGCATGAACTTGTGATAAAATTGGTTCCCATCTAAAGATTGCTAATGTTGTTGATCAAAATCATAGGTTTTGGAAGGATTTTTAAAAAAACATTTGCTCCCAGACTGCATCAGAAGCTTGATCCGTGTGCTATACTTGAACATGTAGTCACAGTTATTCTAGCAGATCCTTCCTCTGTTGCAGCCTGCACCATAGACGTGAGGGGGTTGCTGTAGCTCTTCTCCTCCCCCATGGCTCCTAAAGCCCAGATGATTCAGGAACTTCAACCACAGCATCATGGCCACAGGAGAGGCATGGCTTTGAGAAGGGACTCAGGTCAGCCTCGGGCCTGGAGCAGCCAGTTGTCACGATCCTGGGGCTCTGCTTAAAGCACGTATTCCCGCTGGCTAGTTTACTTGGAGCAGCAGGACAATCAAATGCTTCTATAGAGAAGCAGCACGACGTGTAGTGGGGCTGTTGCGGGCCAGGCCTCACGCTCTCAGGCAGCAGTTGGTGTCTGTCCTGCATGTGACCAGAGCCACCTGACCTCGCGGCCTCTGCCCAGCCCCGCATGCTGCACCTCTCACTGCGCTGGCTCAAAGCCTGGCCAGTACAAAGCCATTGCTTTTGTCTTGTCTTCTCTTGCAGAGTCTCCCTCCCTTTCTAGAATGTCGACCAAAGGCAGCCCTCCTCCCTCTCAGTCTTTCTTTAGCTAGCCTTCCCATCTCATCGCAAGGCATGCCTGTGACCTTTGGTAATCATTTACAGTGCCACACAAAACCTTGTATTTTGCACACAGCAAACAATGTTTAGCTTTATTTATGGTATTTGATGCTGTAAATGAAAATAAATATGGTTCTTTATAAAGCTCATTGTTTCTTCTCTTCTTTGCCGTGGGAGCTTTTAAAGCATAGAACACAGGGATCAGTTTAGGGATCTGTCTTCCCTAAATGGTTGGCGGGACTTGCACTTGTGGTGACATGGGACTCTGGGGCTATGCTGGGCCACTCCGAAATATTACCCAGGGGTAATATTTGATCAATGTCACGAACACTCTGGGACCAGGCTTTGGGGTCTCTTCCTTAAGAACTCATGATACTTTGCTGTTTTACATGCTGGGCAGAGAGATGGACATGACCTTACATGATTTAGGCTCCTCCGGGGTAAAGGTAGGTCTTGAACATTTCGCACTGGTCCAGCTGAGTGATGAGCTAAAGGTAAGGAAGGAACACTGGACGTCAAGGATGACAGTGAACACAGCAGACGTGCTCATCAGGTAGAGAGCCCTTCGCCATCTTAAGTCTTGTGCCTGCAAAGACTCAGGTCACTCTGTACCTTGTGCTGTATGGCTCTGCCCAGAGGGCAACTCGAAGTTCAGCACCCATGGCAAGCTGTAAGCTGTGTTGAGGAGAAATATTTGGGGCCTCACTTGGCTAGCCTGGGCAGTGTCAAAGTAGTCTGGCCCTCAACTCTCCCTGAAGGGAATTTTGCTGTTGCCAGGCCTAGTATAGCCAGACTTCCCACAGTGGTATGAAAAGTCCCCTGTGAACTCCATGAGGCACCGGCATCTGCTCAGAGGCATTTCTGGGGCCCTAGTTTCCTGGCCAGCTGCTGCTGCCTGGGTCTGCCTTTAGAGCAGCCACCTCAAGTCATAAGCATGGCCCTGCATTCTTTCCCTTCCTTTCAAGGAAAGATGTCAGCCCTGGAAAATCAGGGCTAGACTGGGCAAATGACTCAATTCTTTATCTATTCAACAATTATTTGTCTAAGTATTATTGCAGGGCCTAAGGATACATCAGGGAGCTACATAACATCCCTGTACCTCTCTGCATTTTAGAGAGAGTGTATCTGGATGTTGCTATTCTAGATCTGATTTGTCGTGTTTATCTGCACACCCACTTATTTAGCAATTTACCCAGCATCTATTTTGCACTGAGAATAGATTAGGGAGGAAAGCACACAAACATCCTTACTCTGTGGAGCTTACAGTTTGGTTATGATTTTTGTCTGAAATTGGGTTAAAGCAACACTCTTCACAGTGTGGCACTCCAGGATATGCTTCATGAGTAAAGTTTCACGTCACAAAGTTTAAAAAATGTAGGGCTGAAGGAATAGCTCAGCGGCTAAAGTGCTTGCCTAGCAAATACTAAGTATGCTGAGTTCAGTTCCCCAGCACCACATAAGCCAGGCCCATTAGCGCCACACCTGTAATTCTAGCATTTGGGAGTCTGAGGCAGGAGGATTGCTGTGAGTTCAAGGCCAGTCTGGGCTACATAGCTCAGAACCAGCCTGGACTGCAGAGTGAGACCCTGTCTCAAAAAGTAAAATAAGTTTAAAAAATGTTTTATACTCATCTTGCCAATTCATTCCTTCCAAACCTTGCAGGATCCATTAGCTTATTAAGTCTTCCTAAAAAATAAGCTTAATTTAACTGTTCAGGTTAATATCTTATATATACTTGGAGGTTTTTGTTAGCTTCTTGTTTGCTTTAGTTTGAATATTACATTCTACATTATAGTGCTTGGTAGAATATTCTTTAATCCACAATCACTAAATTAAAGACTTAACACTTCAAAAGTAAATAATAGAATTAAACATTAAATAGACTTTCCCAGCACCAATATACAGATGTGCATAAATATACAATTTGCACAAGAATACAACGTACATAAAATAGAATTAAATATTGATTAGATCACAAGGTGATAATTCAGTCTTAAGAACTCTTAAGAGAAAAAAGTACATAGAAAAACCAGGAGACAAATCTCACTATATAAATTTTTAAAACACATAGTAGTAAAAATGAAAGTATTAAATAGTCTGACTGGGGAGAAAACCTGAATTAAGTAATAACAAAAGAGTTCCTTGTCATAGATTTAAAGAATTCCTATCAAGCAAGTGTTTCCCAGAACTTTCCACAATGTGAGATATCAGTTAATATTTAGTAAGTAATAACCCAACAATGAAGAGACAAAAGCTATGAACAAATAATTCTTGCTTAAGCAAAATGTAAAAGTAAACATTAAAAACAAAAAAAGTATTTACAAAAAGGTTTTTCTTGGCGCTTGAAGGAATATAAATTAATTTTGCTGTACTCACTGAATTAGGAAAAAATGAAGTCTATTGTAAGAAGCAATATGAACTCAGCCTTGAGTAAAAAGCAAAGTGGGACAGTCTTTTTTTTTCTGGAGAGCGACATTGCAGTGATTAATAAGAAAAGGGCTCTGACCTTCTGGCACAGGAATCCTACCGCAGGGAATTTGTCCTCAGGAAATAATCCAGCAGAGGAAATAAGTCTGTGCAGCTTGAATATTAAGTAAATAAACTAGGTCACCAGAGTAGGTGGACTATTCTCTTTCATTTCTGTGAACAAATTGATTTTTAATAGGTTTAAGGAAATTCCTGAAGTAAGTAAAAGGGGCTTTTGTTTCCATCACTACCCCCGGCCAGCTGTTCCATAACCAGCATTTTCTCTGTCTGGTGTTGGGTCCAGTATTTAGTGTGCATTTCTTCATTAGCTGTTCACCTCCTCGTGGCCATCTTGAGGTCAGTCCTGATATGAAACAAGATCCTATGCAAGTAGCTCGTTGATTGTGTGTGGGGGTGAGGGTGGGGGAGGGGGGTTGGTGTCCACAGCAACTTCTATAACTGTAAAGGAGCAGAGAGTAACTGGACCCTGGCTCAGAGCAAAGCATCTGCTCTAAGTAAGACCTTGGTGTGCCGTAAGGGCCTTGGACTAGGCGGAAGTCCTGTCTTTCATTTCCTGCACAGTTGCATGAGGGTAAGTTTCCCCTGTGACCTGGAACTAATGAAGCCTCTGATACAGAGTTTTGAGAAGATGGAGCCGGTGAGCATGCCCAGTACTGTGACTGACACTCAGGCTCTCAGAGTGTCAAGCTCTGTAGTTGGAACCATGGTGTCTACCTTAGCAGCCTTTACTCCCTAGTGCTCCTGCTCCCCTTACTCCACTAGCAAGTTTTCAAGCCGTGACGTGTATTCTATTCATTTAGTGTGTAGACTCATCTGCACTTTTTCTGCTTATACATAACCTATGTGAGGATGGAGATCTTTGCTTGTTACAGTACTTGCAAAACTCCAACAGGCAGAACAATAGCAGATTCTTGAATAGTGTTTGCAGAGGATAAACCTTCCAACGTATGCCTTGTAGTGGGCAGTGCACAGCTGCCACAGGCCAGGGAAGGTCTTGCTGGAGCCTAGCCATGGTTCAGGAAGATGGCCTGGAGGAGGAGTTTGGTGATACGTGTTCTGATGCCTTCATAGGGCCCTTTGATTATGAGAAGGGACTTTGATCTTGCTTCCATTGTGCTTTCTGAGGGGTGTCATCCTCACCTGCATCTCCTGGCAGGCTGGGTCTGAATGGAGGCAGGTGGGGCTTGGTGGCCCTCTCCAGATTGGGCCTGAGGTTGGCATCAGAGGCTTTCAGTACACACACATCCTCTCCCATCTCCTCACAATCCTCTGCTGTGAGGTCTTGACACAGCAAACCAAAGTAGAGAATGGTCCGTCTGTTACAACCAGCTGGGGTGAACCTGCTACTGGGGCCCTCATGCCAAGGCAGGGGGATAGCTTAGCTTAACTTTGACCTTCCCAACCTGGTCATCCTGCGAGTGTGACCAAGTCCAAAAGAAGCTGCCTGCCTAGGAAGCAGGAGACCCATTCCCACATGAGGCCAAAACTTCTTAACTGCTGAGGAAGAGATCCCCTCTCTCTACCCCAACCCACACAAGCCGGGTCAAGCAGGGCAAAATCCATGGCCACAGGGACCCCACTGAGAACTTATATCAATGTCTTCTGCCCTTCCAGGGAAGAGGGAGCAAGACAGGAATTGTTTGCTCAGTGCTGAGATCAGGCTACTGCCCTGGCCAAGGACATGAGCCAGAGGGAAGGGCCTAGGCCCTGAGGCTACTTCCGTTTCTGTCCCACTGAGTTGCCAGGGAGAGGAGGGTGGGGTAGCTTCCCAGAATGTCAGAGCCCTCCCTGCCCACTTCTCACAGAAACATGGCCGTCAATCTTGGCTATGCCCAAAGCTGGGAGCTCAGAGCTGGTTAGACTGACTGTCAGTGTTAGGAAAGAGCTGAAACCAGCTGCTGTTAGAGTGAGGAAGGAAGGAAGGAAGGAAGGAAGGAAGGAAGGAAGGAAGGAAGGAGAAGAAAGAAAAGAAAGCAAGCAAACAAGCTAGCTAGAGCTGGGGTTGGGGGCACGGCCAGGAAACCCTACTTTCTTGCAGCCCTGGAGTTCCCGTGAAGCTGCAGAGCTACAGGAAAGATTTTGTGCGTGTCCCCGCCCCTTTGCCCTGGGGAAGAGACTCTGGAATTCAGAGGGAGCCTGCTCAAAGGTCCTGTACCAGACTGCGGCTAGCACTGCCTTGCTGTCTGGCCCAGTGTCCAGGATGAGGGCTCTGGAGTAGGAGCAGGTCAGCTGACCTCCACAACAAAAGGGTCCAGGTCTGGCCCTCTCCACGTTCCGTGAAAGGCTATGACTTCCCTATGACTTGCATTTAGTTGAATGTGTTGGTCTCTGCACAAAGGCTGTTGCCAGAGCCAAGTATGGTCTCTGAGTAACATTATCTTCCCTGGTTCAGGACAACAGAGGGTGTGCCTGGGTGTCCACACAGTTGCTCACACACAGGCCCCGGATGGAAGGGTCCATCCTTTGAAGATCCTCGAATGATCCATCCCCATTAGAATACCCGAAAGAATCACTCTCAGAAGCCCTCAAGATGGTAGCGGCTCTGTCTTTAGGCACATGTGCCTTATCTTTAAAGGACCCTGGTACTGACCTGGACAAAACTTCTGCCCAGAGCAATTGCTGAGGGCCTGCTCAAGGTCCTTCTCAGGGACCTCCCCCATTCTGCTGGGGGTCATTGGTGTCCCCTCACTCGCCACAGTCCACCTCACAAGAGGAGACTGTTCTCTGCACAGCATCCGTATGTGTGCCCAGATGTACTTCCTGACCTTCCTCCTTGCCCTTCTGCTCTCTTCTGCATTAGAGAAGTATAAACCCTGCGGGCAGCATTTCCCAGAGTCCCTTGCAATTGATTTCTGTCGAGTTTGACTACCAGCTGCACTGGTGGGAGGCTGGGGATAGGATGACAGGAGAAGCCAGGTTTCCCTGCACGACAGTGGTAGCCAGGGCCCTTGCCTCGTTCCGCTTGCCAGTGGCTTCCCCTGTGGCTCCTCTCCGGGCCGCAGCACTGTCTCTATTTGGCTGTTTGACTCTCCCATGCCTTTGACTCATTGCCTGTATTAGTTTCTTTTCTTGCATCCCGGCGTGGGTTCCACTGCCCTACCCGCATCTCTTACAGGCTTAATTGAACAGTTCTCTTCTCAACTTTTGTCTAAGAGAGAACGGGAAATGTGACAGCAGGGCCAGCTTCTCCCAGAGTTAGAAGTAGCTGTGGCTGGTAGGACCTTGGACCATTCCCCTGAACTTCAGTGTCCTTTTCTGTAAAATGGGGTCAACAGTAATCTGTCAGAGGACGTGTTGGTCTGTCGTCTCCCTGGGTTCTGGAGACAGATGAGAGTGCCCAGACTGAGTGGAAAACAGGAGTGCTTTCCACAGCAGAAACAGGGCAGTGCAGATGCTCCTTGAACTCATTTAGAGGCTTGCTGGGGAAAGCCCTGGACACTTGGCTGCTGGGAATGGTGGGTGGGGTCAGGCATTTCCCCTGACAATCCCAGCTCTGCCTTTCCCAGGGTTATAGGTGACCCAGGTCCCAGAACGAGACGTCTCTTCTGTCACCAGAGAGTAGGTGTCTGGCCAGAGCTCTTAGAGGAGAGTGGGGTGCCCCTTCCAAAGCAGATCTGCCTTCTGCCAGGAGGTGCATTGCTACCTGGAGCTGTGGATCTTGTCCTTTTTTCTTTCTCGTCTCCTATTCCCTGTCCCCCTCCCCCATATCTTCCTGGATTCACCCTGAATGCAGGTGACACAAAGCAACAGCCTGGGGGCGTATCAAGCAGTGGCATCAAGGACACTCGGGAAGGTGAGCACCTGTCCTCGCACCTGGGAAAACCACAGACTTGGCTGCTCTGTGTCAGCAGCAGGCCATCTGCTACAGTGGTACCCAGTGCGCTACCCTCGCGTGCTGTCCTGGCCATAGGCTTTACCTGGACTCCACTTTCTTCCGTGTGTACACAGGTGTGAGTTGTTGCAGTGTCAGAGATGGTGGATACAAAGTTCCAGGCAAGCTGGGTATGCAGTGATGAGTTGATGTTCCTTTCACTGTCATTAGGAGTACTTTTGTCACAGATAGGGGTGCCGCTAGTCCCCCCACAATGGGTGTGAGTGCATGGACAGGAGCCTTCCAGGAAGTGAAAAGAAGAATCTAGAAGTGGAAGCATAACTACAGAAGTTTCTTTCAAGGGTAGCTCTGAACAAGGGAGCATGTGTCTCGTCTTTGGGGCTGTTGCCTCCGCAAATTGGTAAGAGGGTCCAGAGAAGAAACCACCTTCGTGTCCAGCTCTGCCTTTTGGTACTGTGCTCTGCCACTAATGTCCAGACTCCGCTGTGAGGACACTCACCCTGTCCCTATAGTACCAAGGGAACATCAGACAGCCATGCCCTCCGTCCCGGGAGCCCAGGGTCCCAGGCAGGAGACCTAATTGCATCTTTTAGCCCTGGTGTCAAAGCTAGAACTTTTTTGAAGAGGGAAAAAGCAAAGCAAGACCCAAGACCTCTGGAGAGTTTGGTTTTATCCCCAAGACACGGGGCTGGAGACTGGTTCCAGTGTAGCTGGCTAAGCTCACCTGACCATGGGCTGTCGCCTCAGGCTGCCTTCAGTTCATCACTCTCCTTCCCATCTTATCGGTGCCCTAGGCCACTTTCTCCCCTCACCCCCATACAGTGATCTCTCTGTGGGGCTAATCTGATAATGCCTGTCCCCAGCTTAAAATCCACCAGTAGTTGCTCTCACAGTGAGATTTTCTTTCACTTCCCATTAAAATCTTAATCAGATGTCTGGGGACTCACTTGCCACACTTTCTTTGACATGCTCTCCAGCCATGAGGACATCGTTTTAGTTCCACAGCAGCTGTTCCCACTTTGCTTTTGCCCCAGAGGCCCAATCTTTGGAGCCCTGCTTCCGCCTCTGCTTGTCACATCCTGCCCAAAACCAAGCCCAGTGGAAACTATGCCTTCAACCCAAGTGTCCACTGCATGGAAGTCCAATATCCTTCCCTTGTCACGTCTCTGCTGCCTCCCTTTAGGTGGCTTACCTGTAATATAGGTATTTGTGAGCATGACTTACCTCTCCTGTGGGACTGAAACAGCTCTGAAAGCAGGGACCACGGTGGCCGATTCAGCTCCCAATCCTCAGCACAAGCTCAGGAAGGTACCACAGCGTCTGTTACATATGCAAGTTTTGGGCGCAGGGCTCATGGCACACACATGCCTATACTCAGGTACAGCCGGCTAGAGTTAGATCGCTGCAACAACACTTCTGTGTCACAAGCTCCCAAATCTCAGTGGCAGAAAGCCTCTATTTTCTTGTTCGTGAATCTGTAGTTGACTGGGTGGCTGTGCTTGCTGCTGTAAGGTAAGGGTGGGCTGGTTTGAAGTCCAAGCTGCTCTTTGTTCCCTTACCCAGGGGCACAGGATAAAGGGCCAGCAGCCATCTGGAATGAGATCTTTCCGTGGTGACCTAGTATAGTATAAGTGGCAAGCCAGACAAGCATATCCACGTAAAGCCTCTGTTTCCATCCCATCCATGAGTTTCCACTGGTCCCGGCAGGTCTTCCAGCCAAGATTGACGTCAATGGGACAGGAAGATGTGTCCTCCCTATAGTAGGGGAAGGAAGAGAAAGCCACAGGGCAAAGTGCTCCTCTGTCGTGGGGAACAAGGAAAGAACCTAGGACACATTCCAGCAAATACTCATGGTTTTGTCATACTCATCGACGCACAAGCTGGCCCCTGTCCTCTGAGGAAATATATGACCATGTGCTTGTATTTTAATTTCTCCATGTTTCAATTTCTCTGCAGGAAAATAGATATAATAATAGGATAATTTGCAGAGGAATGTGTGCATTTAATAGACTTAGTATTGGAGAACACCCAAACAATTCTTGCTGTATATCGAGCATCCAGCGAAGTGAGAGGATACTGCTCTTTTTTTCACCACCACTGTCACCGCCTTGCCATCCTCATCCTCACATAGCTCAGCATCCATTGAGAGTCCTCACATGCCTCCATCACCAGGCCCACTACACACAAGTGTAAACATATGCACACGAGCAGGTACACTGTGGGTTGTAAGCTGGCAGCCACTGGCAGAGTCTGCCTGAAGATGCATTCTCTTTGACTTTTTTCTGTTTTAGAACTTAAGACATTTCACACAAAAATCAGAATTTCTTGAGCTGTCTTCATAAGTGGGAAATACAGTTACAGAGTTGAAAACATCTGTGTCCCAAAAATGGGGCACAGGAGGGAAAGAGGAGTGCACTCCAGTGTAGGCACCAAGAAAAACGGTGGTTAGGTGTTATCAGGAAGAGAGGCTGGCGTGGAAGGAACCACAGGAGAAGCAGGGAGAGAAAGTCTCCCTTGGCACAGGGAGTGGGCAGGGGTTAAGGGCTATAAAAGACCAAAAACTCCTGTGAATTGGACTTAGTAATTGGAGGACCCTAGGGACTTTGTAGAAGGTAGTTTGGGAGTAGTAGAGGCTGGAGATGCAGGTAGGATGCTAGGAGGCTGATGAAGAACTATAGAAAGCAGATGCATCAAAATCTTCAGGAGATTGGCAGGGGAAGTGGGAGAAGACCAAGTGGACAGAGGGTGGGGTCTACAATTAAACGCAGACAGAAGTTCCAATAGACAAAGAAGAACATAAGAAAGAGATAATGACACTTGCTTGGAGGCGAGCTCAAAGCAAGTTAAGGTCTTTACCTTAGAAAAGAACAGGAACACCTGCTCTACTGTGACCAGAGAAGGCCTCAAGCAATAAGCTGGTGGCTGGGAGAAGCAGGGGCATATCCGTTCACTAATTCACTCAGAAGATATTATTGAGCATCTGTTGTTTGCTAGGCACAGTTCCAATAATAAACAAAAACAGGGTCTTGAGGAATTGTTCAGCAGTTAAAACGCTTGCCTAGCAAGCATAAGGCCCTGGGTTCAGTTCTCCAGCACCACATACACCAAACATGATGGCTGTAATCTCAGCACTTGGGAGACTCAGGCAGGAGGGTTGCTGTGAGTCCAAGGCCAGCCTGGGCTCCATAGTGAGTTCAGGACCAGCCTGGGCTACAGAGCAAGACCCTGTCTCAAAAAAATAAATAAACAAAAAAGACCAAAATCACTGCTTACATTCTAGTTCTAGGGGAAAAGCAATGCACAAAAGAGGAAAGGTGTATAGTTTATTAGAAGGTGAGATGTACTCAAAACAAAATAAGGGAAAATGAAGAATGGTGAGGGTGTGGGTGGTAGAATTCACCAGAACTGTCAGGGGAGGCTCATGGAGAAGGTGGTTGGACCAGAAGGTGAGACGGTACCGGGGCAGAACATCTTCTAGCCATGCAAGAGCAGGGCAGGGGCCCCGAGGCAGAGCTTACCCAGAGTGCTGAGGGAATTGCAAGGAAGTAACAGCTGGAACAGTGAGCTGGAGCAGGGGAGGAGATAGGGCACATGGGCCCTAAAGCTAAATTGGGCAGGACTCTGAGCTTTTCCTCTGAGTGAAGAGCCACTGGGGCTATTGAGCGGGGATATGGCATTCTGTGACGTACGTATTAACAGGGTCACCCTGTGCTAAGACAGGATGGAATGTAGTAGGGAAAAGCTGGAAACCCACATAGAGATGTTTCTGTGGTTCACAGAAGAGGTGATACGGGCCAGGACCAGGGTGGGAGCAGAGCGGGAACATGTTCCTGGTGCATTTTGAAGGCCCAGCCATCCAGATCTGTGGATGGCTTAGTGAAGAGTGACGGAAGAGATGTCACAAATGCCATGAAGTTTATGACTTGAGCCACAGAAGGTTGAAGTTGCCTTTTACAAATGGCTGTGTGGGGTGGATCTGGGAGGGCAAAGTTAAGCGTCCACTGTGGGCATGTTGAGTTTGAGGTGTCTGTTGGTACCTGTGAGCAGATGCCAAGTGCGTAGTAGGATATATAAAGCCAGAATCAGGGAGTGTCCAGGCTGGAGACACAAATCTGGGAGTCATTGTGTGTTGGGTTGTTGAAAGCCATGTGGTGAGATGAGATCACTAGGGTGTGAGTGCACAGACAGAGGAGCGGTTCTGAGACTGAGCCCTGCGGTCCTTTACTGGCACAAGGCTGAGCAAAGGAGGTAGAACTAGCCAAGGAGACTGAGCAGGAGGCTGGTGTGGGGCAGCTAGATCTGGGTGGAGCTGGGATCCGCTGGATCAGATGCTGTCAGCTTATCAGTTATAAGAGAGCTCAGGCACAATCCCTGCATTTAAAAACAAAATGGAGTTGACAATTCTGGATGTCAGCAATTCCAATATTGGTGAGCTGTGAGTGGACCTTTGAATATTCCAGGACCTTCCCTCCAAGTTAAATAGGATACATGGTTCACACACCAAAGTCACAATTACCCCCAAACTTGATGAACCAGTGAGTTTATTTACAGTTAATTTATGGGGAAGGGCCACTGCAGAAGCATGGGCCACTCAAAGGCAATCATGTCATTGGAAATCTCCCTCCTCCCCAGCATAGGTGAAGATTCACAGAAACTGCCCACTGTCATTGAGAGATGTGCCCTGAATGCTGGGGTATTGGCAGCCCAGGGTTGTGCTCCAGGAATAGCACAAAGGATGAGAAGATTGGTCTGGGGGTATTTGGGTAGCTATTAGGCCTGTCCCCTCACCACCCTGCCCTGGAGAAACAGGTGCCCTGCTGGAACCCTGGGTCTCAACAACTCTCTAGACCCTGTTCTCCTTTCAGCAGATGAACCCACCTCCCCCAAGAAGCCAAAGAGTATCCCAGAGCCACAGCCCAATAACATGGATAGCAGAGCTGCTTCGCCTGTGCCCTCTGAATGGACCTCAGTGAGGATCAGCCCTGGGGAGGATGCCGTCGGGCAGGATGTGCTGGCTGTGCGTGTCCTGGTCAACAGCGAGGACAGCAGGTATGCCCAAGCAGCTTTGAGATCTGACCTTCATTCACTGGCAGAGGGACCGATCTGAGTCGCTTTTTCCATCTGTCCAATAAAAGTTGTAAACATCAGAGAATTAACATCTGTGCAGTGTGCAGCATGATTCCCAGCCCATCTCAAGCACTGTATTAGATATTGTTATTTTTCTCGTGAAAGGGAGAGGTCCTGGACACACTCACTTCTCCCAGGAGCAACTGTCATGTAGAGATGTACATAGGTGTTGCCCGTTACAGAGGGGGACTCCAGGGACCCTCCCACCATACGTCAGTGATAGAGTTGGGGAGGGGGCAGGATGGGTAGAGGAATGACGTTAGATGTGGGGAAGAAAAAAAGAAATGAAGCCTAGTGCCTCACGGACTGCTTCTCTGAGACTGTCCTCACTGCCACAGAGCCTCATGGGAGTAGTTATTAGAAGTACAGGCTCCAGGCCTATTTGTTCAAAAGGGCAGTTAACAAGAAGTATTGATTGCTGAGCAGTTGCCAGACTTGGAGTCTACTGCAGTGACCAACACTAGACTGACTCCTGGCTCTTGGGCATTTCATCAAATTTTGTAAACAGCCACTAACCAAGGACACATTTAACAAGACAGTATCACATATGTGCCAGGTAGAGAAGTAGAGTAGAGATATGTTTTCAAGTGAAGTGCTTCATTGGGTAGCCAGGAAATACACCTACATCGTTTATTGATCGCATAAACTCAGAGTACATGTTGAAACTATAATGCTGAGCGAAGTAAATCAGGCAGGGAAGGTTAAGTATCACACGGTTTCACTTCTATGAGAAACCCAGAATATAAGTGAGCAAAAGAGCGAAATAAGAGAGAGAAGACAGGAAATAGACAAACTATACTGGCATGGGAAGGGGACCCAGCGATGGTAATGTACAGAGCAAGGAAGGGGAAACAGGGAGGTATACTGTGTGGACAAGGGAAGGGGACCTGAGGACAGAGGTACTACGGGGAAGAGGGAAAGAAGAATTTTTTAAAAACATTAGAAATGTGTATACACCATTTCTCCAAACTATATGTAATCAATTTTAAATGAGTACATATTGCAAACATATTCAAATATAACAAAAAATTCAGAGTAACAAACTGCCCCAACATGAGAGAACAGACCCCAGTTATAGCAGACTTGACTGTGTGGTTGTCAACAAAAGCACAGAGAGTGAGAAAGTTGGTCTAGAGGTATCCTGCTAGACACCCACCATCCTGCCCAGACCCAGTGAGCCACGGTAGGCTCACCCTGCTGAGTTTTGCTTCAAGATCATGACTGGCTATCACCTGGGCTGACAGAGGTCTAATGGGCCAGGAGTCTTCATCCTCCATTGGCAGTCTGGCAGCCTGGGCTTGTTCAAGATGGAACCTGTACTCCACTTCTTTCCCAATTGAATCCCTGCCAGTTACTTAAGGCCATATTAAATTTTCCTTCCCACCCATCCATTCTGTGGGGAGGAAAGCAACATCTCAGTGCCTGAAATTTTAGGACCACATCCCTTTAAGTGAGCTCACTGGGCCCCAGAGAACTTAGGAGCTTAGTAGGATGGTGACTGGCCTTCACATAAATTATTCGTTGACATGTTCTGGGCTGTTTCTTCTGTCTGACCCCAGCCTACATCAGTCTGCTTAGGCTGTCCTAACAAACTTCCAACTGGGTGGCATGAACAACATATTTATTTTCTCTTCTGAATGCCAAGGAGTCTGAGATCAAGGTGTTGGCAGAGTTGGTTCCTACCTCGGCTTGTAGATTGGCTGTCTTCCTATGTACAGGGTGCCTCCCCTCCGTGCATATCTCGGTCCTAATATCCTCTTTGTATTAGTCACTTTTGTTGTTGCTGGGATACAATACCAACACTTACAATGTAGAGGATAGAGAGACTTAAGTTGGCTCATAGGTCAGGGGATTTAGTCCATGATTGGCCGGCTCCAAGGTAGAAATATCACGGTGGAAGGGCGTGGCCAAGAACAACTGCTCGCTGCTTGGCAATCAGGAAGCAGTAAAAGAAGGGAGGAACAGGTAGGGAGCTGTACAGTCCAAAGGTAGACCTCCAGGGGCGCAGCTTTTCCAACCAGGTCCTACTTTCTAAAACACAGTGGGGGTGGGGGGGCAGGATGGGTAGAGGAATGATGTGAGATGTGGGAGGAAAAAGAGAAATGAAGCCTAGTGCCTCGCACATCTAGCTGTGAGCTCACCCATGTACCTGTTCCCTCATGAGTATAGTGTCCCGAGATACAATCACCTTCCAGAAGCCCTACCTCTGAACACGAGACTTTTTGGAGACACTCTAGATCTAAATCATAACACTCCTCTTAGAAGGATACTAGCTACAGAAGATGATAGCCTAAACTAATGGCCTTACTTTATCTTAATTGTCTTTTTAATAGTCTTAACTCTAAATGCAGTTGTATCCTGAGGTATGGGGGACTAGCATTCAACATATAAGTTCAGGAAACATAACTCATCCCACAGAACAGCCCAAGGCTGAGGACTGTGCACAGAGGTACCTAATCCACTGGTCTTGCCCCAGGATCCTGAAGTCAGTGGGAGGTTGTGATGGGTAGGCATGGGGTGAGTAGGGAGGAAGGTCACTGGGATTGGCAACTCACCTATTCCTCCTTCCATTTCTAGCTCTGACACAGAATCTGACTATGGCAGCCATGAGGCCCCCAGCATAAAGCTCCATGAAGAGAGAGTCCTGAGGCCAGAATCCCCACGTCTACCAAAGCTCCTCACTCGGCACAGCTCCCTAAAGGAGCCCCTGACCGGAACGGTCTCTCCCCAGGACCCTGCGGAGCCACGTACCATGCATGGTGAGCAGAGGGTCCGCTGTGTGTCTTTCTAGGCTAACTGGAGGCAGCAGCGATCCTTAGCCAGATTTTCGTCCTGGGCCCCGAGGGATAGATGGGCTAGCCCTAGGATTCAGTGGCAGTGGGGCAGGAAGTGAAGTAGGAGTGAAGTGGGGATGGGAGATGTGAACACGGGCCTTCTCCAGGGGGACTGGGGGTCTTGAGTGGGAAGACCTCAAAGGGGCCTGGTCAGCTGTTGGATGGCACAGACTAGCAGGGAGTAAAGGGCCCAGCACTCTTGCCTAGAGTAGCCTCCTTCCTGCCTCCTGGATAGGTATCGCCTCGGGGGTCCTCCAGAATCCCTGAGGAGACACACATGCCTGTGAGACAGCATGCAGCCCCAGGCAGCACAGTTGCCTGTGACCACCTTGGCATGTGCCTCTCAGGAGCCATTACTGTGGGGGAGGAGGGGCTTGTGGGTGTGCTGCAATGTTATATACACAGTAACGAGTGCACTTTTAGTGACAGTCTAGACTTTCCCCACACATTGTCCCTTTTTATGCCAGGTCAACCCTGTGAAGTAGGTAGTATGATCAGCCTGCCTAGTTTGCAGTGCATGTAAGCAAACAGATTGTGCTTTCCCAAGGTCTCAGCCTCAGCCCGGGGCAAGTGATTTCTCCAAGCTCCCGCCTGTTACCTTTAGCGGTGCAGTTTGTCTTAAAGAAAGTGATCTGGAATTGCGTGCTTTGATTCAGTCCCTGGCAACCGAGTCATCTGACTCCTGGGAGAGCCTGGGGAGATACAAGCTAATAGTCTCTTCCCGCCTTCAGCACCAGCAGCCTTGTCCTGCACTTCCCCCTGGTGGCCAGAAGCGGCATCTCTCCCTGCTCCTCTTAAACTAATGCTTCCCTAGAAAGGCCACAGCTGCGGCTAGAAAGAACTCACAGAAATATCTTTAAGTTCCTGAAAATTTACCTTCAATGTGAAACTCTTCTTCAAAAGGACAAGTTGTAGTAGAATATATTTTTGAATACCATTGAGCCATCCAGGAAAGCTCAGCGTAGGCCATGGACAGAGTATTGGCCTGTTCCGAGGGCATCCAACCCACATCTAGGTACTGCTAGCCCTCGGCACACCCGTCCATCTCCCTGGGCTCCAGCTACTTCATTCACAGATACAGACCTTTCTGTCTTTCATCCTTTGTCTCCATTTCTCCTTTCTCCTACACTGCTATGGGTTGCTAAGCAATTTAAAAAGAGAAAATCAAACATAGTTATATGCCTGTATGTATGGCAAACAAAGCCTCAGAAACAAAGTTAACAAAGCCAGTGTTTGAGATTCAGGGAGGCAGGCCTTCGTCCTAAACAAACAGTGGTAATATGCAGGCACAATTATTATTCTCATTGTTCAAGAGAAAAAAATCTGTACTGGTTTGCAGTAGGTCTCAGAAGAAGCACAATGTTTCTTAATGTCTATAAAAAGTTTGAAGCTCATGTCAAATAGATACACCAAGGAGTGTATTAGATCATGCCTTAAACAATGGCTCCTCAGAAAATGTAACCATCATCCCCCAGGCTGTTTCTGATAGTATCCTTGGCTGGCAGGTGAGGGCATGGCAACAAAACATGACTGTGAGTCACAGGCTTGGGCTTCATAGACCAAGGCAGTTGGGCCAAAGCATTTTGTTTCTGACTGTCCATCTTAATGCCATAATAAAATATAGGATAGATAGAGAAGTGGGTAGACTGCATGACTCCCAAACAATCCTTCATTGATTTAGTCTTCATCAACCAGAGGTTCAGTCTCCAAAAGGCAGACCCTGTTGTATAGTTAAAATCTCTGACACACATCTAAGTGATGGCTGTGGTAACAGTGACACTTTCCCCAGTGACAAGAGGTTGATATCATTGAGTTGAATGAATTGAGCTAACGAATTGAGCTTCCCCTAGACACAATTTTCACCTGAAGTAATACCTCTGGGGTGGGTTTGGACAAAATCAAGATACAGCTCTTAAAAGGCATCTGGTTTGTAACCTAGCATCATTGCTTGTGACAGCTTAAAGGAGGAGCCAAACCTAATGCCACCAAAGATAAATGGATGGACGTACATGGTAACATATTGGATCTTTGAAAAAGAACAAAATGCATGAACAAACATGATGAATTTTGAGAAAATATATTAAGAGAAAAAAGCCAATCATTAAGAAGAAAGATATTCTATGTGTTCCAATACAGGGGATACTTAGAGTAGTCAAGTTCATAGCAACCGAAAATAGTAACATGGTAGTCTCTGGCACTGGAGGAAGGAGGGAATGGAACTATTGTTTAATGAGTACAGAGTTTCAGTTTGGAAAGAAGATGGTGTCTTAGTTATACTGCAATGTAAGTGTACTAAACACTACTGAATCCTATGCTTTAAATTTTTTTTTAAGGCCTAGGCACACGGTTTAAAGAGTATCATGGTATTGAGCACAGAGGACACCTGAGTGGTGCCATGCCTGGAGAGGACGTGTGAGCTCCGTACGCTCACCCCCAGCCCCTGCTCTGTGTCCCACTACCACTTGGATATCCAGGTGGTATCCTTTCATAAGATACTACTGAATGTTCAAAAAGTATTTAATGGTACTTTTATGTTATGTACATTTTACTACCATGTAACAAGAGATTCCAGGACTACCTCATCCCAGCAAAGAACTCCTACACTTTCCAAGATCTGTGATGCAGTGTGCCTCAGAGGAGGGCATGAAATATAACTTATGTCTTGCGTTATAAAAGCCATAGAAGACATTCTTCTAAAACAGCAGTGTGGTAGTCAGCTTTCCATTGCTGTGACAGATACCTGAGATAAGCAACCCACAGTGAGACAGATTGACTTTGCCTTACAGTTTCTAAGGTTTCAGTCACTGGGCTCTTTTGCCTTTGGGCTTGAAGAGTACATCATAGTGGGAGCACATGGTAAAAGAAACTGCTCATCTTCCGATGGCCAAGAGGAAAAAAAGTAAAAATGCCCCTTAAGAGCACTCTCCCAGAGTTCTAAGTTCTTCCCACTAGACCTCATATCCTGAAGATCCCATCACTTCCCAGCAATGCCATAGCTTGGGAGACGTAGAGGTCTTTGGGAGACATTTAAAATCTAAACCATAGCAGTTTGGTCCAGTGGTTCTTATAAATCTTATTTAAAAGGCTTTTTTTCCCCCCAGCTCCTCACTATCAGAGCCTCAGATTCCTTAGTTTAAAGTAGGGCTGAGGATCTGCTTTTGGGGTGAGCATACCAGATGATTCAGTGCAGGTGAGCAAGTCCCACACTCTGAAAATCACAGAGGTCCTGTCTGGGGGTATTCACGGTGAGGGGCATGCCCAAGCAACTCAATGGATGGACCTAGTGCATTGGATTCTTGGACCAAAACTGTCAGATTTGGGGAGGTGATCTGCCTCCAAATTACTCTGGAACGGAAGAAGTGATATTGATCCATTTTTTTCTGTCAACTTCATAACAGGATTGCCCAAAGGCATATGGAGGTCACCACTACTTTCTAACAACAGAATTAAGTCGTCGGTACCATGTGGCAAAATTCTTACCCTCCTAACCCCTTTTGCAGCAGGCCATGCACTGAGATCCCTGGAAGTGCCCCTTGAAAATAATTACAAAATAAATAACTACAAATGAAACATAACATTGAAAAGGGAAACAGCATGCTTTAGGCTGCTCAGAACTACTAGGTGAAGTTGTTGTTGCCCACTCTGTTGTTCCTGTTGTGGTAAAACTGGGTGCGTGTGTGTCCCATAAACACCAGTAGTGGAAAAATCTCTCACGAATTTTGCCATTTGTAATAGACTCCATTCTACCAAGGTAAAAGCAAAGAAGGAGCAATCAGAATTTTGAGCAGTCTTACGTTCATTCGAGTGACTTCTTCGCCAGGTGTCAGGAGGAGGCAGCTGTCCTTAATGTTGGCCAGCTCCTCCTGCAGCCTGCCACACCCAGCCTGGGAAATCCACGTAGCAGCGGCACTTGGTGGGCTGTTTATCTGGCATCCGAGAGGCGGGAGGGAGACTCTGTAACCATCCCTACGGACTCCTGCTCAAACCCATGGACCTGATCTTGCCGATAGGTCTGTGGAGTTGGAACCCCACCAGGAAAGTGGGCATAAAACCCCTCCAGTCGCCTAAGGAGAGAGAGGAGCCAAGGATCTTGTCCTAAGGAAGGAACTACTGCACACATGTAGACACAAACATGCGTATATGAGGAACATATAGAACAGATAGAACATGAAATGTGTGCTGGCAAGGCCTCAGATCTAGAGAGCTCTGCGCTGGACTTTCCCTGCCTCCGCCTCCTATTCCCACGGGCTCCATTTGCTCCTGCTGCCCTGCCCACCTTGGGAGCATCCAGACATGCAGCTCAATGCCCATTCTTGCCCTGAGCCTGGGATGGAAGCACGGGGGCCTGCGGGAGTCTGAGGGTCCTGCACAAACACAGGGTGCTTTTAGATCCCACGACTTACTCTCATGCCCAGAATGACCAGGACCCATTTGCTCAGCTAATTTATAAGCCCCAGCTGGGCATGGGGCCTTCAACGGAAAGCCCATTGTCCTGCAAACGCGTTTCCATTGGAGCCCAGCCATGAGGAGGAGCCTGGTAACCGGCAGTTCAATTAAAACTTGTCTGCAGGATTTTGAGGCTCTGTGGAAAAAGAGAAGACAGAGCGTAAAACTCTCTGCAGCTTCCCGGCTCCAGTCAGAACAGCTGCAGTTTTCATCTATTATAAATGAAACACTGATGTGAGATTTCAACTTTAAAGAATTTCTCTGATAGAAATGAATGGGATAGATGAATACACATATGCGTGTTTGTGCCCACATGTGTGCATATGTGCCCGCGTGCGTGAGAAATGCAGTGACTCATGGTCAGTGGCTTTGAATGGTGGCCCAGTCGTTGGAGGCTTGTTCTGACCGAGGGCAGCACCTGTCCAAAGCAGGCCCTCAGTAAATGTCTGACAGGTGAATGAATGAAAAGTGGAGTGTGGAAAGCAGGACAGGGCAGTCTAGGGTGACGGAAAGAAGGGATTCAGCCCATTATACTTTTTGGCAAATGAGCTACAAGGAGGAAAATCTCTATTTAGCGCATGTAACGAAGCCCTGCTCCCCCTCCATCTTCCCCGCCCTTCTCTCTTTTCGGTCTCAGCTCTGCACCGGGCCAACAGCTTTCAGGCTCCAGCTCCAAGCGAACACCAGAACTGGGGAAGAAAATTCCAGTCTAGTGAGTCATGGGTCCTCTCAGGGTGGGGGTGCGGGTGCACAAGGTCTCCGGTTGATTCTCGGCTGTTCTCATTCCTTACATGGTGTCTTCTCTGGCGTGGCCTCCAGTCTATGGGGAGCAAGACAAAGAAAAACAGGTTGACTAGATTTGTGCTGCTGGCTACAGAAAAAGTTCGCCAAGGAGCCTGGGACCTTCTATTCCCCGCTGCCTCCTACCCTGAGACCGTGAAGCCCTAAGGTCCTACGGTGTAACTTGAAGGAGTCTTAGCTATCATGAGCCCTAAGCTCTTAAAACACAAATGAGAAAACTGAGGCCTAGAGACTCTATGATTTGATCAGGAGTTGGGCTGGGGTGTCAGCAACAACTAAGGAGAGACCCAGAGATAGGGAGGGAAGACGGAAGGGAGGCTGGGAGAGGACGGAGCCAATCCTGCCACCTTTTCTAGTGGGCCTGGGTCTCTGGAAGAGCAAAGCTGGATGAGGAACAGGAGTCCCACAAGGGGGCGCAGTGACCACACGCAGCACCGTGAGCTGCCTCGTACCCCTGGTAGCAGCAGTGACTTCAGGAATTCCCTAGGGTGCCTGAGTGCGGGTCCCGGACCGAGCCTCCCCCTGTGCCCACATCCTCTCCATAGCCTGATATAGGCGAGGTGGACCGAGGGAAGCCTCGGGCTTAGCAGGCTTACAGGATGGAACATTGCTGCAGTTGGAAGGGAGCCCCGACTTTCCTTCTGAGTCACCGCTGACTCCTAGCCAGTGAGTCATCCTCCAGAAACCCCAGGCCCGCCATGGCTCACTGGGTCAGGCCAGGACAGGGGCCGCCTGTGGAGCTGGACCAGCTGCACACCTGGACGGGCTGCTGCATCTGGGGATGGCATCTGGGGGTAATCTAAAAGGACAGTGGAAGCAGCTGACATGGCCCAGGCAATGAGAGTGAGAAGATGAAGGAAATTAATGCCTTCCATGTGTCTGCACTCACTGCCCTGCCCCAGCCACCCCCGAGGCACTGGCATTCTGTACTTGGGGCAGGTTCTCTTTGGGGCAGAATCCTTAGCATCTGGTCCTTGCTCAGCAAGAATGAACAAATGCATCATGGGACAAGGTGGTAGGGCTGAGAGCAAGCGAGGCACCTGGGTGTAGGGACTGGGCTTGCAGGCCGTTGCCCGTGGGGGGCACTCCAAGACCTTGCAAGGGATTTGAGACTTGCACAGCCTGCAAATCTGGGACGCTACACCCTGGAATGCCAGTTCCGGTGAAAATCCTCACCAGAACTGAAAGCACCATAGCCATCATTTTGTCAGAAGGAGATCCGTATGGGCAGGGCTGGTCCTAGGAGGAAGCAGAACAGTTAGCCTCCCTGGCTGACCATGCTCGTCAGAAGACCCTTCAGAGAAAAGGTTTCCCTCTAGGCTTCAGAGAAAAGGGCCCAGGAGGAGGCACCCATGGGGCTGGAGCCTGCTCATTGAACCCCTTTGTTCAAAGACCCACAGGTCCATCGGTACCCAGGATAAAGACCCCTGCAGAGGGCAAGGCAGCCAGGCTGCGCCGCAGCAAGGTTTCCAGGAAAGGGCTAGAGGGGAGGAGCTGAGTTAGCAAATGAGCTCCTGGGCCCAGGAGTTGGAGACACCTGGCTGGGCTGGGTGTGGTGCTCTCTCCGGAAGCAGCCAGGGGCTCGGCACTACTGTGTGTGCAAGAGGAAGGGAAGCCGTTTGTGTGCACCTGGCAGAAAGCACTTGTGCCCTGCAGTGCGGGGTGCTTCCTTTTGCTGCCAGTCTTTCCTCAGTAACCACGAGCAGCGCTAAACTTCCCAACATTTGGATGAGGAAACGAAGGGATGAAGTCATTTGTTTGCTCGGCATGAGTGTGAAGGATTTGGGGTCCTGGGCTCCCTTTTTCTGCCTCCTGAGGGAGCTCAAAAAGCAGCCTCAGGCAGGTGATGCTCTCGTCACCTTTCAGCTGGGCTCTGGCTTGTCCCAAGGTGCTCCCCCCTCACAAGACACAGCTTGAACCCATGGACAAGGGTTTAGCCTGCAACAGGGACTCTGCTTCCCCACCTCCTCAGGCCCTCTATGAGCGCTGTCTCTGGGACAAGACTTGAGGATCACGTGTGGAGAGAGATCCCACTAGCCAGGGGATAAAGAAGAGGGTAGCAGCTGCCCAGTCATGACCTTGGGAACCCCAAGGCTTTTCAGTTAGGCTGGTATCCCCAGGTGTTGCTGGGTGTGTGACAAGGTTCTGAGAATCCTCGGTGGAACAAGAAGTCAGTCTTTAGAGTGCAGAAGACTTCTGAGACAAGGGCTTTGATTCGAAAGATGGCAGGGAAGGACAAAGAGGGGGCGAGGAAGAGGGAGAGAAGGAATTTGGCAAGAATTTGGCGAGCTGAGGACAGGAAGCAAGGCAACAACTGACTCACAACTTTTGCCTTTTTAGGCTCGAACCATCTCATTGTGGGCTGAGATGGGGGTGTGGGTGATGGGAGGCAGGCCAGCCGCCTCCGCTGCGTCAGCTCCTGGCAGCCTGTGCCTTTCTCTCAGCAGCTTCTTCTTGCCCATCCTCACATCGATCTGTGCCCTGAAGTTACCTTGTTCCCCAGAAGCATTCTGGGAAACTTCTCTGTGGGATCTTATTGGTCGTATGTGTGTGGCCATCATCTTTTCAAATTTAAGTCTGGGATATACCGTCTGACATGCTTGCGTTTGTGTGTGAGGAAAGCAGGACAGAATACTGAGAACCCACCCATGAGTCCACTTCCCCTGACAGAATGGGACTCAGTGGAGCCCTTCTGAAAGGTGGACTTGGGTTTGGCCTGCTGACATAGGTGTCTGATGAGGAGCCTGTCACCCAGAGTGTTGGCAAAACTGGGCCTAGGACATCATGTTGAGGTAGGAAGCAAGCTAAAATCTGGAGGCCAGACATCTTGAGGGAAATCCAAATGGATGAGCTGAGCTGCCAGAAACCAGGGATGAGGTTAGCTTGGCATGGCCGTCCTGGGGAGTTTCTAGGGAACCCTGTTAGGTACCGCCATGTTTCATGGGCGAGCTGAGTAGGCTGAGGTTCAGCACTGAGCAGACACATCTGAAAATCCATGGGGCATGTTTCTGAATCTGTCTGAGCACAAATGATGTGACATGGTCCAATAAGGAGTTAAAATACTTGAGATTTTAGATTTAAAATAGTTGAGGGAAGGAAGAGTGGAAGGGAGAAGAAGAAAACACAATGAGCTTAGAAGATCTCACAGGCCACAACCGTCAGAAGTCTGTTCTCATGAGACAAGATAGGTTCACAGGATCCAGCCACACTCCTTCCTCCCACACATCTCTGAGGTCCTGCTCCCTGAGCAACAGGAGCTTAGCGTGGGCCCTACCCCATTTGTGTCAGCTGGTTTGATATCGCCATGCTCTCCTTCCCTGTGTTCCCTTCAAGTCTCGGCTAAACACTGTGTCTGAGAGCCCATTGGGTACATATGAAAGGAAGAGCACATTTCATTAGGAGTGAATGTCTGTCCTGTGTGTGCCCACAGCTAATGGCCTGGCATTTATGGGAAGAAACCTCAGAGAGCTTGTTGGGGGCTGATTTAGTGCAGCTCCCAATCACCGTGGCTTTAAAGAAGCCTTATGAAGGTAGATGTCTACTTGTGAGAAGCATCCTGGAGACTTCAAGTCGTGTCTCTCAAGACCTTCCCACACAGTATAAAACACTATGGCTCTTTGACTACTTTTGTTTTATCTTGAGGCAGGGTCTCTCTCTGTAGTCTAGGCTGGCTGTAAGCTCACCATGTGGCCCAGGCTCACCTCAAACAAACGGCAATACTCCTGTCTCAGCCTCCCAAGTGCTGGAATTACAAACCTGCACTACCACACCAGCTAATCTTTTTGTAGTACTGGGGATTTGGACCTAGGGCCTTGCGCATGCTAAGCAAGCACTTTAACTACTGAGCTATGCCTCCAGCCATCCTTTGACTATTTATTCAGGGCCTCCTTTCCCTCCTAAAACTCTGCCTCTCTGTCACTTTCCTTTGAGTCCCATGTTATAGACACTGGGACCTCCAACTACATTTCTAATATCTTTGCCTTCCTGGCTCTGCAGTACAACTGACATTTATTTCACTTCCAACCTCTTCCTTTTGTGAGAAAATAAGACAGCACCTCTCTAATGGAGAGTATGTTCTTCCTTGGCAGATTTATCACCAGCAAACAGAAGATCTCTGTCACCTCCAAAGGAACAGAAGTTTCCTCGTCTTACCTCTTCATGGTCTTCTCTTTCCTCTTCCCTGCCATCTTCTTCCTCTTCAGCCAGTGTCCCTGGACAAGCTCCTGATGGTTCTCCATCTCAGGTGAGCCTCCTGCAGGTCCTGCACAGGAATGAGAAGGTGAACTTCCTGTGGTCCTCCCACTTTCCACATGGATCTCTGGATTAAAGTACTCTGTGGCCCTTCAAGTGCAAGGTCATGGCCAGCAAGAGACTGTTATGAGTTCATTCCATATCTTTTGCATATTTTCCCCTCACAAAAGCTCGTCCACCTCCTTTCAGCCACCCTCAAGGCCACAGCCACCTCCTCCACAGTCCTTTGGGGTATGGACTCTGTGCTGGAATGCAGTGTGTTGAGTTGGCCCCAGTTGAAGATGCCAAGCAGAGAGATGAAGGTGCCTTTGAGAACATCCAAGGATCTTGGAAGCAGTATTCTCCTTGAGTAGAAAATAACATCGTTGATACTCACGGCTGAACTCTTTCTTGCCATATGTATTGATGTTGACCAAGTGTCTGTTGCCTGCCAGGCCCTGTTCTAGGGTCAGGGAAATACATTGCTCAGGCAAAAGAGATACATGCACTTAGACACTACCCCAGGCCTCCTGCCCAATCCTGTGACCTACCCCTTGGCCACCAGAGCTCTTGGCGGGACACAGCTACCCCTGCCAGAGTTCGCTTACATTTTTCTTCTGCCAAGAGACAAACTCCTACATTGTGGAAATGACTACTTCTCAGTAGTACAAGTTGTGACTTTTAGGAGAGTCCTTGAAAAGTCCGTAAGGCCCTTCTGCCTCTGCAGCTCCAACCCAGAAGGACAACTCTCATTCTTACCCTGACAACCTCCAAGAAGGAAACTTAAGTTTCTTCCTTTTTAGAGAAGCATAACTATTAGAAGAAGGTGCCCTTCGTTGGAGACCATGTTTGTTTAAGCCATGGGGCATCTTCTCCAGTGGGCCTGGTTCCCTGCTGAGGCATGCCACCCTACAATCCCCAGCCAAGGGGCTCATTGAGAGCAAGAGCCATGTCTTTTTCTCTCCTTGGCTCCCTATCCACCTAATCTGGGACCCAAAACAACCTTTGATGAGACTAGATTTGGACTCCTGGTAGGTCCTAGCAGGTTCCAAGCAGCCACTGATAGCAGAAAGCAGCCCCTTGCAATCCTCTTAAGCAACATTCTTTTTTTACTGTGGATATCTGAGTCTGGAGAAAGGAAATGGAGTGTGGATTGAAATTTGCCTTTCCTATATCAATAACATGCTATAAAGTTGTAACTAACTGCCATATCTGCCCATCCCCTCTAGGTGACAACTTACAGACCCCACTCAGTGGTCCCCAGAGATCTCTTCAGTCCTTCCACTCCCATCTTTCTGAGGCGAGCCAGAGCCCAAGGAGCACCCAAGGAAATTCCCCTCTATCTGCCTCATGGCCCAGTGCTGGAGCGAGCAGAGTATTGCTTGGTGAGCCCTGGTGGAGACAGCCTCTCAAGCCCCATGGAGATGGCTTCAGATGGGGGCCAGGAAGCAGTAACCCCACTTCTAGGTACCAAAAGCAACCAGAGAGACCAACACCCCACTGAGCAAGTCAGGTGCTTGCCAGACCAAGAGCAATCCCTCAGGTATGAAGAGGACGCAGGAGAAGGGAATATTGGACCCAGGAAAGGACAAGAGGGCAGACTGGAGCGGAAAGAGGACAGAAAGTCAGGCCTCAAGAAGTTAGCTCTCACTCAGCAACAGAAGACCATGTTACTGGACTGGAATGACACCCACCTCGAGAGTGAGCCTCTCAAGACTGGTGAGCGACTTTCCCAGGAAAAGACTGGGAATGGCAGAGAAGGTTGCGCGCTAAAACCAGTTCACCCCTTGACCCTCCCAGAGACAGTGAGAGAGGCACCATCAGCCCAGACAAAGGCTGGGCAGCACAGGCAGATACCAGCTAGGCAGACTCCTGAGGAACGGAGTGTGCCTCCACCGAAGTCCCCTCTGCGTCTCATCACAAATGCCCTCCGAAGGTCCCTGGTGCAGTTCTTCCCCAACTCTGAAAGTGGGAAGAAGGCCGGAGCCAAGCCAGAACCAAAACCTTCGCCCACAGGCCAGACACCCACTTTCACCCGCTCATTCAGCTTTCGGAAAACCAATTCCAATAAAGATGGGGACCAGCAGTCCCCCAAGAGACATTTGGCCAGCAGGGCCTCCACCTTCTTCACCAAGGGCTTCCCAACTGCCAGGCCTGCCCAGTCCTCGGACTTTAGCCTTCCTGACCCGGTCCTCCGCACCCAGAGCTTGCCCAGTCGGCCATCCAAGATGCTCTCCATCCCCATGTTCCCAGTCTCCAGCAAGAATGAAGATGTCCCCACACTCATGGAGAAAGTGAGTTTGCAAGAGGCCTTACCAGATGCTGGTAGGCTTCCAAAGAGAAAGAACTCTTTGTTTTCCTCCCTCAGACCCAAAGACAAATCTTTTGAGAGTTTCCTCCAAGAATCTAAACAAAGAAAGGACATCCAGGACCTGCCTAGTACCCCCAAGGGGAAGGTGCTAGCCGAGAACAGCGTCCCATCCCCGGAGAAGCTGGTGCAGCCTTTCAGAAGCAGCACCTCCCTGGTACAGGCAGCCCGTTCTCTTTCTCTGGAGGGAGATGCAAGTAAGTGGCTCTTTCCTAGTAGAGGCCGATGGTCCATCCCGGGCAGCTAGCTGTCCTGGATCGGATAAACACATAGGCACCTTGCACTTTGGTTTGCTTCTCAGATTAAATTCTGATAAAAAGAGGAAAACTCAAATTTAGTTTTTTTAAATTAATATGGAAACATTAAAAATTTGAAATTGTGATAGAAAATGTTAATTCGAATTCCACCAGTTTTCCATTTATTGACTAAACGAAAATACTTACAAAGTTATATATAAAGTTTTGTATCCTTTAAAATGTAACATTTCATCATAGGTATTATGCCAATTACCCTACATATACACATATGTAGATACAACTTACTGTATCCTACTTTGTGGATATCTTGTCATTTATTGAACTATTTTTTGACTATTTTTAAGTGTGGTGTTGAATGAATGTTTTCTGTATATAGCTTTGTCTTTCCTTTGAATTATCAGCCTTTTCTGTATATTTGAGTGAAAATACAAGCTTTTTATATTTAAATCTATTTGTTTTATAATTTGACATTAATTTATTAAAGTCAGAGAAATTAATATGAAAATATTTAATAAAAAGCAAGATATATTTTTAATATTTCTCTGCCTTGTCAAAGATTTGATTAATTCCCTTAGCGACAGCTTGGGTAAACATTTACATGACTCCTTTCTGGCTGTTGGCGTTTGTTCGATTGTTTTAAACACACTGTAATTCTACTATTCCTGTTGTTGAACAACTCTTTTTTTATCCCTTGATTTTTCTCATTCACCTTTAATTTTGGAGTTTTAGTTTTCAAATAGAAAATAATTGATCTACCTTGGTGCCCTAATCCAACATCCTTGCAAATAATGAAGAGACAACTTGCAGCCAAGTTTGAGATAAGCCTGAGGCCAGCGAGAGTAAGACCTGTATTTTTTTGTATCACGTATTATTAAATTTAGTGTTGTGCATGTTTGGTAGGTGATACATTTACACAGCTTAAAATCAGAGGGTACAGAAGACACCGGATGAAAAATCCTCCCTCCCTTCCTTGTGCATGAGCCATCGAGAGTGTATTCCTGGTGACAGGTATTATTGTCAATTTCTCAGGCATTTTTTCAAACAGAATTTATCTATGTAGGGCCAAATTAACCTATTTTTTTCTCTTTTTTAAAACGCAAATGATAGTCTAGTAACACGTACCACATTCTCTCGGGTTTTTTTTTTTTTTTTTGCACTTTTGATTTTAGTTTGGAGATGATTCAGTGTTAGCATTATAAAGAACTTTCCCCTTCGTTTTATTTCATGGTGTGTATGTACCCCGTAATTCATGCAGCCAGTCCCCAGTAATACAAGGTTTGTCATTTCAAATCTCTTGGTATAACAAACAGTGCTAGAATCGTTAGCTAAGAACTTGGGCCTCTTGGCAAATGTATGAATTTATCTGTAGGACAAATTCCCAGAAGTGGAAATGCCGGAGTGGAGGACGTGGGAAGTGGGATGCTGATGGCAGTCGCCCAGTTGTCCTGGTCCCGCAGCACAGTAGGACGGTGCACACTACCCAGTGCGTTGTTGCCCAACTTCCTCTCTTCTCCTTAACATTTACCACTTAAGAAAGAGGAACATGGATCTCAGAATAGTTTCAATTGCATTTCTCTTTTAATAGAGTGATTGTTTTTGTACAATAAAGAGATACTTGTACTTCCTTTACTATGTAAGTTGCACATGCCCTTTGTCCCACTATAGGTTTGTTGGTGTTTTTCTTTTCTGTGGTGCTGGGGATCAAGCCCAGGGCCTTCACACTCAGTCACATCACCAGCTCTGTTTCTTTTTCTTTTTCTTTTTCTTTTTTGAAACAGAGTGTCCTTAAGTGGCTAAATTGCCTAGGCTACCCTCACACTTGCCATTCTCCTCCCTCAGCTTCCCAGGGATTACCAGCCTGTACCACCAGGCCCAGCTTGTTGGTATTATCTTAATGAAAAGTGAGAACTCTACTTAAAGAGACATTTAGGCAATTTTATGATGTTTTAAATGACACATTTATTTCTACTTTGTGATTTGTATCTTACTTTGTCCGTGGGTATTTTGTTACAGTTTTTCTTTTTCAATAATAATTGTAAACCATTTTTATGGCTTCTGAGTTTTATATAACAGTTTAGAAAGAACTTCTTCCAAGTTTACAGTTTCTCTGAATCGTTTTGTAGGGTTTTGTCTTAGTTAGTTATCGATTGCTGGGTCAAAAGGCCTGACATCCACAATTGAAGGCAGGAAATGTCTCACTCAGTCCATTCATGGACAGCTGACAACAGCAGGAAGGGTCTCATGGAGAACGGCTACTTTCATATTATACAAACGATATGGTGGAGTGTGAAAAGGATGGATCTCACTCCTTTGTCTGATCAGGCTAGGGCATTTGCAAATATAATTATGTCTCACACCAATGGACTTTGAGCTAATCAAAAGGGAGACCACCCTGGGTAGGCTGTAGTCAATCAGGGAAGTCTCTCACAAGGGCCCCTGAAGCAAGAGGTTGAATTCTGAGCCAGAGAGATATAATCCTGCAGGCTTGGAAGAAGAAGTCAACTATCATGTTGTGAGAGGACCATGAACAGAGGCCTCCAGGGGCTAAGATTCACCTCCAGCTCACACCCAGCAAGAAAATGGACCCTGTGTCCTACGACCACAGGGAATTGACTTCTACCAACAAATTGAGCTTGAAAAGAAGCCCCGAACCACAGATGAGAACCACAGTTTGGCTGAAACCTTGATGTCAGTCTTGTGACACCCTGAACAGAGACTCTATCTGAGCCATGGCTGGGCCTCTGACCTCCAGAGCTGTAAGATAATAACAGGGTGTTATAAGGCTACTAAATGTGCAGCCTTTGGTTGTGCAACAGTGAAAAAACTAACACTCCTTTGTGCCTGGCTACTCTCTTTAAGTGTTATGGGGGAGGTATCCATAACACTAAGTGATTATATGATTATAGTGCAAGAGGTTTATTTTTTTCTACTGCTGACTTTACCATGTCATATGACTATATCACAACCTTCTTGTATGTTCTGTTGCTGAGCATTGAGTTTTTTTTGATACTGCTTTGAGCACTCTGTGATATACATGTATTGTTTCTTTTGGGCATGGCAAAGGATAATTAAAAGAGGATGATAAAGTAATATGGACAAATTTTAATTAGTAATATATTATTGCGATAGGGAAGATATTCCAGTGTGAACTAAACACAACTCAGATTTTACAAAGGTAGACTGGGTGCTTTATAAGGCAGATATGGAAGCTAGAAGTGGTCAGATTGGATCTTAGTGGAGCCAGGAAGTGAAAATTATAGAGGGCTGATCAGTGTAAAGGCAGATGAAGCCAGCTGTGTCTGTTCAGCCTTGATGACGTAAGGTTTCTGGCTTTCCACAGAGACAGGGAAGCAGTGGACTTCCTTTCCATTTAAAGACAACATTTTAAAGAAATGTATGGTCTTTGAGAAAGATGCCCCCAAGTGGTAGGAGACATATATACAGTTCAAACGAACACAAAGAATCTGCATCCCTTTAGTAAATATTCTAATAGGGCTATGGTCCAGTGTTAGCTAAAACAGTAAATTCTATTGGCAACCTTGAGTTTTCTCCATCGGCTCCTCTAGGATTATCCCTGCTGATGCATTCTCGAGCTGTCAGAAATGATTTCAATATTTAAATCCTACTGTGAGGGGAAAAGAATGGATGATCATTTGCCTGGAAAGACTATACTTTTCATAGGCTGAGAGTAGGGACTGGTCAGTTGTCTTCAGAGGAGCCTGCTAGCCTTTGGTCAAGGAGAGTCTTAGTGTACACCTATGAGTGCTATCGCTAGCTCAGAGAGGAGGCAAGTACAGTCCGGTTTAGTAAACACAGTAGTGTCAAGTAGTTTTCCAAAGTGGTTTTACCAGTGTATGAACCCACCAGCAGGCAATTTGAAGTTCACATTCTTGCCAGCTCTTGATAGACCCAGTTTCATTTTGTTGATGATGTCATTTTTATGGGTGTGTAGGGACAGAATGGTTCTAATTTGCTCTTACTTGATGCTGCATTCTTTACCTGCGCTCATTTACTTTCTGTGTGAAGTCCTGTGTTTTCAGGCTTTTCTCTACTCACTTGTGATCTGTGTAGATCTGCAGTGTTTTGTCAGATAAATGTAGAGATTGTCTCTCTTCAGGTCATTTGATATTCTTTAAAGGTGTCTCTTGGTAAGTCAAAAGTGATTAATGAGGCAAGATTTATGAATATTTTTCTTTTTGGTTAGATTTTACATCCTATTCATGATATCTTTGCCTACTCCAAGCTCATGTTGAAATGTGAAATCTTTAAGCTCCTTACCAGCTAATGTGAATGAGGAACGAAATTTTTAAGATGCCACCATTTAAATTTATGTAATTTAAATTTAAAAATGGGAGCAGTGAAAAGTTCTATTAAATAAAACTTTTTTCCCATTTTGTTGATATGTACAAGTGCAGAATTTAAGGTTTACAATGGAGTTGAGCATTTTGTGCACATACTTTCCTTGTCAAAGTGACAAGGGCTTTCCTGCTCTCCTTCTGTCCCTCCCCCTACCCTCCCTTCCCTCCCTTCACCCCCCATCCCCTCTTTCCCTTTGTATTTCTCTTAAAGTTCCATGAGATGGTTGTGGTCTGGGTCTCTCATATCAGAGAG
>PVKB01001697.1:222500-373676 GCA_004027205.1 Ctenodactylus gundi | reverse complement strand
TTTCTAAAATAAAGAATATTAACTCTCATATATACTGAATCAGATTCTCTCTGTTTAGAGCCTAGAATGTGCATTTAAATTAAGTGCCATAATAATAAAACAACAACAATAATAATAGTTTAGTGTATAGTATGTACTCAATTGTATTACTTCGTTTAGTCTGCAGAAACATTCGTGAAGTTGATTGTATTATTAGTCATTTTAGCACATAATAAAAATGAGGCTCAGAGATTTAAAATAACCTGCCAAGGTCTCACAGCTAAGTGATTGAACTCTGATTCAGATGTAGATCAACAGCTGCTACAATTGGATTCCTAATGAAGAGAAAGCAAAAAAAAAAAAAAAAAAAAAAATCATTCTTCTACCCCTTTATGTCAGATACTTGGGACCTGTGAATTAAATTTACAAAAAGTAGTTTAATAGGAGGAAACAAACAAGTAAATAAATATGTAAAACACACTTGCAGAGTGTGTACACTTGGGACACCTCAGTGATGAGTTAGTTATTCAAAGATTGGTTGGAATTTGAGGCTTGTGTACTTTCTTACAAACAGCTATAAAAATATGACAAGTAACAAGACAAAACAAGAACAGGAAGGTTAGACTTCTTGGGACATCAAAAAAAGTTAGGAAAATTAATGGAAATTAAAGGTTATTTTGGTAAAATGTGTTTGAGAAGATTCATCTTAGTGCTTACGTTCATCTTTATTGATCAGGGTTGTTCTATAGAGTAGGAAAGGGAAACACCTTTTTAAAAAAGGGAGGAGGAGGGAGGCTATAGAGCTGGGGCGTTTTCCTAAGTGTGTATGCATGTGTATACACATGCATGTGCATATCTGTGTGCCTGTAAGGGCATCTCATGTGGAAAATAGCCCCAGCTTGCATCTATCCTGGCATTCATAGATGACTGCCATGGGTCTGTGTAAGCAGCAGGATAGGCCAGTGGCTCTGGATTGGGACTCAGCGGGATACTGCCTTACGCTAGCACCAGGTCTCTTTCGGTCTCTGCTCTTTGTCCAGTGTTGTGCTGAAACAGTGTCCTTGGCTTTACCCTGGGTAAGACTGAGGTACACAGAGATCGAGAAAGCTGTTATGACAATATGGAAACAACTGTGGGGAAATGGACACTAGAAGCCACAGCTCCTGTGGCTGATTGCTTAGTCTTTGCCTTCTTAAAGGCAGGCTTCATACAAGGGTCTAGGTTAGGCAAGGTGTGGCCAGGCATTTGTTTGCGGTGTAACTCAGTTTTTAAGGGCCAGTTCAGGCCTATTAAGAATAATACAGGAATAATCTCTCTCCCTTCCACAAACCTGCATCATCCTTATATGTACTCTGTTGCCCCGTAACACATAATGTGGTAACTAACACTGGGATCTTCCTCAACAGTACATTCTGCTCTATTGTAATTTAGCCTCAAAGACAATGGCTGGCTGGAAGCCATGAGTCTTACTGGACAACTCCGTCTACACAGTCTTCAGTGGTGCTCTGGTAAGCAGAAGTTCACAGGAGGTTGTGGTGGGTGTGTGTGTGTGTGTGTGTGTGTATACATGATGGGCGGACACCTCCTGGAGCTTGATGGGAGTCTCCTGCTCCTGGTCATCTCTGCAGCATGAGATCAGCTCCTGCTTTACAGCAGGGACCACTCGGTCCTTCAGACCTCTGTGGGGTAGGCACTTTGCTCAGGCCCCCTTTCCTAGTGCTCCTCATAACCCCAAGATATTTCTGTTGGAAGCTGGTTGGCGGCAGGGCAGGAACTTCACTGCATTTAGAGGCTGGACAGTGGCCAAACAACCCATTCACAGGCTTGGGGCATTGGTTTTGAGCCAGCATTTCTTGGGGCATGATGGAAATCACTGGCTCTGTGGTCATCTGTGCAATCAGCATTTGCTTGTGGAGCAAAGTGTAGGGCTGGGAGCTGGGAAGGACCTCAGAGAATGAGAGGAATGCTGCCATGAATGGAGAGGGTAGGCCTCTAAGGGAAGCAAGACTACGTTCCTGCTAATAGATTATTAGCCTGATGGTTTTCAGAACACAGTTAGTCCCTTGGGACAGGCAGCATCCATGTCTGCCCTACTTCATGTGGGACCAGAGCTAGGATATGTCCTCCTAACCAGGTCTCTCATTTCAGAGCAGGAAATAGAGGGTGGCTGAGGTTTCTGAGCTATTGTTTGGGATTTGCAATGCTTCGACAGTTTAGTGATTGCTTCTCTGCAAAGATCTGCTTAATGTCCATGATCTGATCTGAGTGATTCTTTCCTAGCACCCACCTCTGCACACCTACCTTATCACATGATATTATGATTGCTGCTGCCCAGTCTTGCGTAGATTAAGAATTTGTATGAACAGAGACCTATCTTTTTCACCTTTGTGTCCCCAGCCCTTAGCATAGGCACAGTTGAGCTTAAGATCTCCATTAAAGGTCACTGAATGGGAAGCAGGCAGGTCCCTAAAGGCTCCGGGCCTCAGCAGACTCCCAGGCATAATGTTCATTTGTTGGTGGTCCATCTCCTTGACTTAGCCTCAGTGGTAAACAGGGGTCATGCTCTGGCCTCACAGAATACATAATCTAAAGGATGATCACTAAGCACATGGCAAGCATGGGGAAGGCACTGGGGCCTGACAGCAGCTTGTCTGAATCACAAATGGCAGTCTTGTTGGGTGAGGACTGTAACTTCTTAGCACTCCACCCAGGATTCGGGATTGGAATGAGACCCACCAGCTCTCTTCCTTTCTCCTTCCCAGGCCCCTGGGTAGCACCACCCTCAGCCTTCTGTAGCCAACCTATCTAGGCTCGGAGGAAGGTCTTATCTGGCATCAGAGTTTTTCTTGCCATGAGTCAGGTACAGAAACAGATTGCTTCCCAAGGAAAAAGTAAAATTTTGCGCACACACAAGATAAATATTGAGTGTGATATGCTGCTAATTAGCTGCACAAAGGCCATTAGCATTAATGAGCTCTGGCTCTGTGATCCAGTTCTTCTGCATCAGCAGCAACACTATTCTTCTCATCCAGGCTCACTGGCAGTGGCCCAGGCTCTAGCTCTGTTATGAGTTTTCATGATGCTTTCATCTTAGAAAATAGAAGAGAACAAAAGAGAGAGAGAGAGAGAGAGAGAGAGAGAGCGAGAGAGAGAGAGAGAGAGAGAGCGAGCAATGAAACATTTTCAACATGTTCTGAAAACAAAAAAACTCCAGGATAAGCTATATTAAAAATATTTAATTTGCTTCCTGTCCCCAGACTTGATCATATCACTTCCTTCTGATTTGGAGATTTATAAAGAAGAGAAGAAAGGAGTATGATAGAATAATTGAAACCTGGATTTTTCTTGTGTACTTATGATAGATCAAGCACAGAGCCATTCTGACCTTCTTCAAGCCTAGCTATAAACATGTAAGGTGAATGCTAGTCTGTTCATTCTGCAGATTAAGGAGAAGAGTCAAGTTCAGAAGAGCTAAGTAACTTCCTCAAGTGCCCGCAGTTAGTAAGTAGAAAGCCAGGTTGCCTCAGCTATCTCTAAATTTAGATACTATGATGTGAGCCACAATGCTACATACTATTGGAAGGAAGTGTTGCCTCTTCAGAAATGGGAGAAAAGAATTAATTCAACTAAATGACTTGATCATCATTTATCAGTATAGTTATTTCATTATAGTTTATTTAGTGGTTACAATGAACTGGATTTGAAGAGTGTAATATACTGGCTTTGCTCTCCTAGAGACTACCATTAATGCAATAGAAGTAGATGACTATAATAAAAAGTATATGGTCAGTGGTAGAAGTAGGTGTATGTATTTTAACTGTGAATTATGGGGACCTAAATGTGTATGTATCTATCCTTTGTTTCCCCTTTCCAGTGTCACTTCACCCTGCTTTCTAGACAGCTCCTTAATATTACAGATTCTTCATGATCATGTATCTTGGTCCAGCAGCAAGATGCTAGGTGAGACGAGAAGGGTGGCAAAGGGTTGTGGAGAGGTGTGAAGGAAGTAGGTACAAAAGCAGTGACGTGAATTAAGTCTAGAGGTCAGATTAAGGGCAGAAACAGAAATGGATAGCAAGATTGATAGTTTGAGTGAACCAAAAGCAAGGCAGGTCAGAATTGAATGGAAAATATGTGATGATGCACTGAGACCAACCCCTGCCCACTTTCATCAGGAAAGAGATTTGAAGATGTGGAAGAATCTAATAGGAGCTGGTATCTGCCCTTTTGTGTGGCTCAGGCACAGCAGCTCACAGCTAATGTGATGGCTCTTAAAATGTAAGCCAGGCTCAGGATGGGGTCAAAAGCTGCTTAGCACAGTAATTCAAGGGTAATTTTTCTGCCAGGAGCAAGGTCAAAGGCACATTAAATGGAAGGCTCTGCTTTCCTCAGGTGAGGTCAGAAATAGTATACATGTATTTTTGCTTCTAAGATAACTAGTGAAGAAACTAGCCCAGACCACATACTGAAATGGGAGTGCCCACTATTTTCATGTCTCTTTAAAATAGAGAAAAGCCTTTATCAGCATCTTACTAAACTGAAGGCTCTGAGTTTGTAAAACACACAAAAGCAGAGGGAGAGAATGAGGGCTACAGATTGGAGGGCTAGAAAGCAAAATGCAAGACATCGTTTAATCTAGGCAGGCCTCTTGTGAAGACATAAACCTCCTTTCTTTGATTGATAAGGAATAAACAAGATAGGAAGAATCAGTAACTGGGGTCCTTCTATACCACTCTTGGCAGAGAAATCTACTTGGCCCTTCAGCCAAAGAGGTGAGAATATACCAGCTATAGCTCACTGCGTGTTGTATCTGGAAAGACTAATAAGACAAGCAATAAATAAGAAAAAGACAAGAAATTCTGCATTATCATACAGCTCATGGAGGGAGGAGGAATGGCTGGTCCCATACTCATGATACTCAGTTTGGATTGTTTCCTCTTGTATTTGAGAAGATGGCAGTGTTGAATAACATAGAACACTTGCCTCCTGTCCAGCTGAAAAGATGTGGCGACCTGCTGGTTTTGTCAGCCCATGAATGTTTCCCATTCTTATAATCCACAATATACGTATTTTTTCCCTTGGAGGTCTCTCCCATTCTATCTACCTTGCATAGATTTTATGAAGTCTTCTTGGGATTGTCTGTCGGAGATTCCAGCTAGCCAGTTTCTTTTTAGAATCTGAACTGTAAGTAGAACTACACAGAAAATGTTTGGAAATTGTTATTTTTGATGATAGCAACCTGAGGAGATTATTTATTACTTCCAGAGCCACTGGCAGGTAGCTCTTCGTGGTACTTAAAGGAGATACACAATGACAATTGTAGCATCTTTGAGCAAAGAAGTCACCCTCTTTCCTGGCTGACCAAATCCCCTACAGAAGCAAAGCTTGATGAGCAGAGAGCAAGCTCAATTCACTTTAAGTTACCTGCTTAGCCAGGTGCTTGAATTATTTTTAAATCCCTTGGGTACCTAGACTAGTCCTGCTTTCTGTCTTCGTTGAAATGTAGTTTTTCATGTCGATCTCTAGCACACAGTCTTCACCTCGAGCCATTCAAGTATGTTGAGGTTGCTTGCCACCAGAGAACCCTAGAAGAGGCATAGGAGAAATAAGGCAGAGACCAAATTGCTAGTATAGCAGATCCCACTGTGAAAGCAACAACTGAGGCAGCACTGGGTGTTAATGTCGTGATACTGTTATGGACTGGGTGTTTCCTCCTCTGAAACTTAGAGTTAAACTTAATCCCTGGTATTATAAATTAAGGGTATATGAAGATGAGGTCTTTGGGAAGTAGTTAGGGATTAAATGATGTCATGAGGATGGGGCCTCCATCATTGCATTGTTGGCTTTGTAAGAAGAGTGGCCTGAACTAGCAACTTTAACTGTCTTCCTATGTCATGTCCTCTGCCTTCTTAGGCAGTAATAAGGTCCTCTAACCAGATACTGCCACCATACTGTTGGGCTTTCCAGACTCCAGATCTGTGAACCACCTCTCTCTCTCTCTCTCTCTCTCTCTCTCTCTCTCTCTCTCTCTCTCTCTCTCTCTCTCTCTCTCTGTCTGTCTGTCTGCCTCCTTCTCCCTCTCTCTTCCTCTTTTTATCAGTTATTCAGTTTGGGGCATTTTGTTCCAGCAAAAGAAAATAGACTAAAACAGATTCATGGCACATCGTTGGCAAGATACTAACAGAAGCACAGACTATGAGAGACAATTCTCTGATTTTTTTTTTTTCTTATAGAGTGATAAATGCTCACTGATACAAGAGGCACACATATACTTCCCTCTTCCAGGGAAAAGTAGAGAGATCCAGTCACCTGGCTACACATTAACTTTGTACCTGTTATGAGAACAGATGAGGAAGGAGATAGAAAAGAACTGTGACAGATGGTACGTATGTCATCCTGGACGATTGCAAATCTACTAGAATCTCTTCTTGTCTTAAAATATAAAATTATTGGGTTCTAGCATGAGATAGTGAGTTCCAGTGGATTAATGAATTTCCCTATGACATAATTGTTTGATACCGGGTCATTTTGGAAGCTCAGCCTGCTTTCAGCTGGCAAAGATGTTTTTATTTTACACACGCTTCCTTTTGTATCTCACTTCCCTGTTGATACTAAGTGTAATAGAAAGGAGGAGGTGAAGTGCATGTGTTGGGAGATGATAAATCCGAGATCTGAGTATCAGTTTGCAGACTACTAGCCACATTATTATATTCAAAATGATTTATTCCTCTGAGTTTGTTTTCCTCACATGTAAAGGGGCATACTAGCCACAATGGATTTTTTTTTTTTTTTTTTTTTTTTTGGTTGGTTGGTTGGTTTTGCTATCTAGCACCATTCCTTTTTCCTAGGTAGTAAGGGCTGAGTTTTACCAGGGAGAATCTCTTCCTCTGTCACATAAGCCTGGTGCTTTGCAAGGGGGTTAATCATATCCTTCCTCCCTGAAAATGATCTTGTTGGCTTAGGCTTATCCTAAAGGGCTACTGTGTCTCCTGGTGCAGTGATTGGTTCATAGTTAACCATGGGACCCAACCTACACCAGTGCAAATATGCGTGGCCCTGGATCCAATCATTGAAAAGAAGGGATCCTTTTTTTTTTCCCCTCCTGAATTTAAGAGTCAGAAATTATGAAAGGCACCAGATTGAGGAAAATTATTTGAGGGACATTCCAAACAGAGGGGAATAGCTGAGAGAGAGAGGAAAATCCTAATGACATCATTTGGATCTGTGTGACCAAGGAGGACCTGACACCCAGGACCTCTGAGGTGGATTCCTTTTAGTTACATAAGCCAGCACTTTCCTCTCTTTGTTAGACCATCAAAGCTATGCTTTTTGAATATCTGCCCTGGAAGAGTCTCGACTGATATGATACTATTTATCTTTAAGTGTTGCAGTAAGGGGTTAGAATTAAAATATGAGCAATGTCTTGCTTACAGCGGAAGGTTAAAATGATACTCTTTTATTTTTAACTGTTTAATTGTTCTTTTTGTTGCAGTTATTTGCTCAGGTGATCCAGGATTCTTACCACCTCTCTCTTATCCTCTCAGTCAAACTTTCCGGAGACTTTACAGGGAGACATTTTCAGGACTTTGACAGAGCTTTGGCTCCAAGGTTAGTACTTACCTCCCTCTGCTGACCTAGCACAGGCCCAGCACAGCTGAGATCTGACTGAGAAGCAGCTGTTGAGGACTTGAACACTACAAAGGTCTTTCTGAAGAACCAGCTAATAAAGCACAAGCTGACCACATCCTGCATGGGAACCTGGGATGGTGGGACTGGGGGTGGAATCAAACGTTAAATGAGCAACATGCTAATTTCATGCAAATGAATATTTATTTAGAACCAACAGCTTGGGTACTTTTTCTAGGCGGGCTGAGGTAACAGGAATCCAAGGGAGGAGGAGAGCAGGAGGGTGTTTTTTGGAGGTGGCTGAGAGCTTATGGGGGCTCCGGGCTGAGCAGCACGACTCCTGCCCACAGTTTTAATGCTGTTTGATCTGCTCATTAGCAAGTATGAAACATGGGGAGTCAAAAAATGGGGGAAAGAAAAAAAATCTATCTCTGCAGTGAGTAAACTAACAGATGGAGACTTAATTTTATTTGCATCCAATCCACCCTCCTACTGAGGACTTTGTTTGCCTAACAATGGAGACCCTGGGGATGGAAGGGGTCCCTGCTGCAGAGAGGTGGATGGGGATGGTCCCAGGTCCTTATCTCTTTTTGGAAGCCAGATGGATATTCTTGTTTTAAAGCTCTGCTCTCTTGGGCTGATCCTGAATTCATTGGTTCTCTGATCCTGAGAAAAGGGCTATTGGGCAGAAGTGAGGCTGGCACTGTGGGGAGGGGGAAACAGTGGGTAGTAGCATCAGAGGGAGATAAAAGGCCCTGTGGAAGCAGAGGTGCAGGGACAGGGTGGCCCAACTCTGTACCCCCAACCCTGCCCACAGAATGACTCATAAGACAGCCTTGCTGGACATCTGGGACTCAAGAGAGTCTGCCTGATTCCAAAGCTAGATCTTTATACTACATATCCTGCTTCTAAAGTCTGGATCCCAAATCTTGTTCAGCCATTAACTGACTTCTTATTGTCATAGAGTGACTTGAAGTCTCTGAGCATTGAGATTCTTCAACTGATGAATGAGAATAATAGCCAAAGAAACTTTGACAGGGTTGCTGTGAGGCACATGTATGGATGCGGGAGCACTGTGTCATCTTTGCATTTCAGTCCAGGTTCTCTGGTTAGGAATGTTCTTTGTTAGGGTGCAGAATGTCACACACACCCTCCCTTCTGAGGAGCTGACAGATGGGCTATGAGAAAAAAGAACAATAAACCAACAGGAAAAGAAGAACTACTTTATTGAACACAAGACTATTGCCAAACTCCAGTAAAAGTTGGACTGGAAAGTATGGCTTAGGCCAAATCATGAAACAGAATTCTGAAGCATAGACTACACTTACCCTGGCTTGACAGAAAAAGAAAGACTAGATCGGTATCCATGGTATCTGTTTGCTCAGCCGCTGGGTATGGAGCATGAGCTACCCTCAGTGTCCCAAGTGCTGAAAGGATCACAAAGAAGCTTCTGGTTTTATGTAAAGGAGGAAAAACTGTCCTACTCTCTTAGGTTCTGTTGCTGGGCCTGTGATTAGGAGGAGGAAAAAAAAATAGGATTTAAAAAAAAAATGTTTTACAGGCATGTGGAATCTTCATAGGAAAAAAAAAGAAAATCAAGGAAGAAGCTGTTACAGAACTGGGAGCTTATGTAACGAGAAAGGATAAATTTATAGAAAAGTAACAAGACAAAGGAAAAGGGGTCCACACTTCTGTGGGTGATAAATTGTGGGAAAGTGCCTAGGAAATACGTGAGAAACCTTATGGAAGAGGAAGGTTTCCTTAATAGGGTTTGTGTGGATCCATTGTGGCATGGACTCCCAGTCAGTCATGGTCAGAATTTCTTCTCTACCCAGCACCTTTTTCAGGGGAAACTTTGCAAACTGCTCTTAGGTAGAAAGGAGAAATTCAGAGTTCCCCTGTACCTGCTGTTTCTCAAGTGCTTCCAGCTCATTGTAGTCAGTGTGCTAAAGTGGCATATTTTGGGAGGCAGGTCTGTTCTGAAGTCCTTTGTGTGCTTCCTTGGGGGACAAAAGAGAGAGCCCCCTTGCCACTGCAGAAGGAATGTAAAGGAGCTTTGCTTTGAGGCCCAGGACTTTTGTATCCTTAAGGATGGCTCCTTCCATGTTGAACTCAGATTTATCTCTTGTTATTGAGGGTAGGATAGTCCTTCTGGCTGTGCTTCTGTATAGGGCCAAGGACAGGAAAAAAATATTGCCTGGCACTCTTGACCTCAGAGAGTTTGGCGCTAGAGATTTCCCCTGTCCTGAGAGTCAGAACCCTCAGTTCAGACTCAGGTATGGCCTGACTGCTCTTGGAGACATGTGCAGGACCGGCTTGTCGTTTCCAGGCAGAGGTGTGGAGAAATAGCAAGGACAAGAAAAGACAGGGGAGAGGGAGGCAGGTAGGAGAATCCAAGTCTACCTGCCAAGTAGCGCATCAATTAGCATTGCTCAAGTTGAAAGCCTGCCCCATTGGACAACTTCCTTTGTCATCTCTTCTCAGTAGAAAGAAAATGAATATTGATTGAGTCCGTTCTTGGCTTCATGCTGGTGAATGTGATTGGGTTTTCCCTATTTAGTGAGTGACAGGCATTTAGGGGCAATTGCACCTTCTCAGAACTCAGTCTGAACTGGAAGCCCGGAGAAGTGATTCTAAGAGTATTCTGGGGTCATTTCAGGCAAGGAGAAGGGGGCTATAGGTTTCTAATAGTGATGAATTGATTTTCTGCATCCTGCAGGGGCAGGCTTTGAACCCAAGATCCCAGTGGATCTTTGGAAAAGCTGAATTGCTGTGCCTGGTGTCACATCCAAAGGAGATGGTGGCTGCTGGGAAGAATTTGTCAGACTTTCTAATTAAACATTTCTAGTAGTGACTGAAAGAAGAGTACATCCTCAGCATCTTAGAGTATAGTTATGAAGCTGCTACAAGTAGAAATTCCTTTTAGCCTTGTGGGGCATTTTGAAAATTCTTGAGAATTTTAGATTCTTCTCTGTGTCTGTTTTAATCTTTGAATCAGTAATCACTCAGTAAAGCTGATAGAGGAAGTGTATTGTGTTTATTCTGTGCCTTTAGTAACTCCGTGGCCCCTTACTCTGGTTATGTTATTTTGAGAAGTACAGCTCTAGCACTAATACCCAGATGCATGGAGTCCTGGTTCTAAGCTTCATGAAAGCCTCTATGGCATGACTGCTTTCTATGTGGGTAATCCCCTCACTGTGATTGAGAAAGCAATATATGTGTTTGTGGTGTCTCAGATCTCCCTATATTTTGGAAAGTTGTCTCCTTGGGTGTTCCAAAGGCGTTACTTGTGTAGGCAGGAACATCACTCTTCTATTCCATATGGAGTCATTTATCCTAAGAAGGAACCAGGATGGTGGGTTCATCATGGAGTTTGATGATGTGGCCTCCTCTCTGCCAAGCCATGATTTTTGCCCATATATACCAGTAAACCAGTAGTTAGGTACTAGTAGAAAGGAAGAAAAACATGGGACTAATGAATGTAGATTATGTTTCATTTATAAAAGTGTTCACTTTGTGTAGCTAAGTGGACATTTATTACAAGTTTCCATAGTTACAAGTAAAAAAGGTAGGGAGGAGAGTAGAGTGACAATAATTAAAAATGCTGACTTTGTTATCAAAAATTACACTTTGGATATGTTCTCTGATGTTCTCCTCCCTGATTCCTCCAACTCCCACACACACATAGCAAGAAAGGAAGATGAGGGAAGGAAGGAGGAAGGGGGGGCAGGCAGTGGCAGTCAGAGAGAGAGAGGGAGAGAGAGAGAGGCAGAGAAACAAAGAAAGTGGGAGACAGAAATGGCTAGGGGGATAAGAATAAAGAAAAAGTGAAAGTAGCTTTAAGTCCTCAATCTTTTGTGTCCACTAGTTATTAAAAATATCCCGTCTATTTGTCCAAAATATGCTGTAGAATGTTGGACCAGTACAATGGTAGATTGACACCTTTTTTCCCCAATTTTATTGATATGTATTAGTGCAAGATTTAAGGTTTACAGTGAAGTTGAGGATTTTGTGCACATAATGTATCTTGTCAAGGTGACAAGGACTTTTCCACTCTCCTTTGTCCCTCTCCCTCCCCTCGCCTCCCTCCCTTCCCCCCCTACCCCCTGTTTCACTTTGTTTTTCGTTTTAAGTTCCATAGGAGTTGTGATCTGGGTCTCATATCAGAGAGATCATTCGATGTTTCACCTTCTACTTCTGACTCAATTCACTAAGCATGATGTTCTCAAGTTTCTTCCATTTGCCTGCAAAACCCCAAGGGTCTGTTGTCCAGAATTAAGTAGAATGTGCCCTCTAGACAGAGTAGCCTCAACTATGTTGAGAGTGGCTAAGAGGCTTCCATATCCAGGAAGGACGACTCAAGCTCCGTAAGCTTAGGAAGACAGCCTGTCTGTCCGCAGTGAAGCCGAGTCTCAGGGTGCTCTTGCATTGGCAGGCTCTCATCACCAGGTCGTAATTTCCTTTCTCCCTGTCAGCCTAAGTCCTGACTAGACAGCTGGGAATGCAGTACCTCTGCTCAGCTCTCATGCAAACAGCATCTCATTTCCGTTGCATTGGGCGGGGAATCTGCTACACTGTGTGGTATAGATCTCTTTGACCTGTGCTACAGGGAGTCCCCAGGACAGGAGGGATTCTGCTTGGCAGCAGATGGGTCACCTGGAAATGAACCTTGTCTCGAAGCCTATTGCAAATGTCTTGAGAGAACTTTGTTACCCCCTCAATCTCTCATTTTCCTCTGTGTCTCTTCCAGGTCTGATAGGGAGTGGGCATTTTGTTCAGCAGGCCTGGCTGCAATTCACACAGAAGCAAATGGTGGCCCTGAACCTCACAGGATCATTGAGAGGAATCACTGTACAACCTTTGAGGCCTTGTCCAGATAGTGCAAGACAAGCAACTGGCAGAGGAGTAAAGGCAAAAAGCCCAACTTCCAGCTGTGCTTAGATCTTTTCTCAAGCTTCTGTTTCCTCCAGATCCTGGCCTAACTGCTGTGCCTCTGAGCTGCTCTGTGCAACTGGTAAGAATGTATGCAATTTTCCTGTGTATGTTTCTGCCCAAAGAGAATTGGGGTCCGTTCATCCCTAGCTTCAACCATTCACTTCTGTATTTTTATTACATTGATTGCAATCAATTTTTTTTCATACATTTCCACCAAGAGACTATGCTCCATCAGGTCAATAGCCTATGTCTACCTTAGAAACTTGACTACAGTAAGAAACAAATGAGGGACAAATGCACGTATGAGCAAAGCTGAAAGGAGCAGCTATGCTGAGGTGGGAATCTATGATTCATTTGGCTTTTGGGTCATTTGGTATTCACAATATTTGCTCAGCTTTTCCTCCATAGAGAATACTGAATCTGAGTAGTTATTTACAGCAACAAGAAAACCATGTTTTCTGTGTTTATACAGATTCTTTAAATTTTCAAATCACTTTTGCATTCAAAATTTTACTTGATCCTTACTATCAATTCTGCAATGACGACCTAAGAAAGCTGAGGTTCGGGGGACTTGTCCAAGACCATACAAGTACCCCATAATGAAGCCAGTGTTAAAATTCCAATCTCATGATTTCTGTCAAGATCCGCTTGAGAGAAATCTATGACCATTTTTACTAAACAGTATGGAGTGGCTGTGGGGAGAGTCCACCAGGTGATCAGGGACAGCATTTTGTGAATTTGTTTTTCACAAACATCTTCTGCCTAACTCCTTGCTCCTGAGAATATAGAGCTGAATATGAGAATCAAAAGGGGAGGCAGATTATTGCACCTGAAGGAGTGGAGCTCTGGGTGAAGTCTGACAATAGCATGGTGGGGGATCATGAGGGGAAACACAGTGGTCTGTGGGAACTTGCATTTTCAAAGCTGAAAGAGTTATGTGATGTCATAGCCTAAAATCTGGTGATTGGAGGGTTGGTTGATGATAGTGTGGATAAATATTAGAAATGATGACGTATAGGACTTTTCTAGCTAGGGCTTTGGATAGTTGGCATAAATATGAAATATGCTGGTAGGATTTGTGAAGCAAAAGGAATTTTGGAGCCAGTTAATAAAATCTGTAATGAATGAGGATAATGAAAGCAGAGGTGGTAGGTAATGGTGACAAAGAGTAAGAATTGAAGGATGGCGAAGCCACATGACTTCCGAAGGAGGAAAGCTATCTGGGAAAGGATGCAGAAGGAAGGTAAGAATGAAGCCACTAGATTGAACTTGTGTTATGGGCTCAATATTTGCTCCCTCTCTTCATATGTTAAAGCCCTAACTTCCAATATGATGGTATTAGGAGGTGAGACCTTTGGGAGAAAGTTAGGTTTCAGATGAGGTCTTGAGCATGGAGCCCCTATAATGGATTACAGTTCTATAAGAAGGGGAGAGACCAGAGTGGTATTTCTCTCTCTCTCCTCCCTCATCTCCCACTCCCCCAGCTCTCTCCTCTCCATTCCCCCACACTAAGTAATAGCCTGTGAACACACAGCAAGAGCTCTGTCCCCACAACCCAATGAGAGGACTCTCATAAGATACTAAATCTGCATCCAGATTTGTGAGAAATAAGTATTTGTTGCTTAAGATACCCAATCTATGGTATTTTTTTCATAACAGCTCAGCTGCCTAAGACAGCAGTTACTCTGCATTGGATAAAGAAATTACGATGCCTTAATATAACCCAGGTGTATTCCTCATTTACATTACCTGTCCAAGGCCACTGTAGAAAGGGGGAGGATACTCTTTGTGGTCTCTAAGGAACCCAAATTGGTAAAGGTTCCCACATTTTCTCCTGTTTTGTCTGAAACATAAGACATCCATAGATACTACTGCAGAGAAAGAAATGGCTGGAGATGTGTGCACTGATCCTATAGTGTCCTGTGTCTCTCTACCCAGAGTCCTTTAGTCTGTACAAGTTAATGGTTCCACTTCACTGCACAAAGGCTGGGGAGATAGAGGAGTATGTGGACAATAAAGGTCTTTGTTACCCTGGTAGCAGACTCTACAGACATGTATTGCTTATTTACTCAGTAAATATTTAAGTGACCATTTGTACCAAACATAGTTTTAGATGCTTAAAGTGCAATGACATATAAGAAGGGATTGTGGTTTCCACCAAGAGTTTTTAATCCACCTCTGATGCCTCATTCTTCTGTTTTCTGATCCTGAGCCTTTTTGACTATTTCCTTCCTGGTTAGACTCTTGGCTCCTGCTGATACTTTCCACCTCTGATTCTAGACTCTGCTTCTTAGATAAATCTCTGCTAAGCTATGGCACAGCATTGGGCAGAATAGGTATAATTGTGGTTCTGTGAGCCATGTTGCTTCTAGTTTTTCCAGCTGCAGGAATGTGGCTTTGAGTATTTCAGGGCCATTAGGCTTGTTGATGAAAGATGAGTCTTGGACACTCACCAGGCAGACACATCCAGGAAACTGACCATGCTAGGAACTTTTCCTCTTCTGCTCAGATTCTTCTACTGGAGTGGTGGGCGGGGTCTGTGAGCTAGAAGTGTCTCGGTTTCAGGTTTGCTGCCTCTAGGAGTGTAACACTATTCCGTAGGCCATAATTGAAAATCTATTAACTCTAGAAACCAGTATTGCACATAAACCTCTCCGGCCCTGGCCATCCTGCCGTGAGCACTCCCTCCCATTATTCCTATAAATCATCGGAGGTGGGCTGGAAACCGATCGATGAGAAAAAATTATGCCACAGCATTAGATTTCATCATACACAACTTGAACTATTACTTTTCTGTCCTATGGTATGAAGAATCATGAGAATTAATAGTCTTCCTCTTTCTCAACGATGGGTTTATGACTCAGTGTTACCTACACTCTATTTCTTCCTTAAACCATCAATTAATTTTGGGTACTTACAACTACTCAGTCACTTCCTGAAATTAGCAAGCACCACCTTTCCCTCTCCCTAACAGATCTTTAATGGAATTTTTAAATAATGATACGCTTTTCCAGGTTTTTGGCTTCCTCGTAATGTTTGATTCAGAATAGAGTTCTGTCTTATCAGACTCCTCTCTCTGACCTTCTCTCTAGCTTTCTCTTGGCTCCATCTTTTAGTGAAGCATCTTTACTCAGCTCCAGGCTGTCTCTTCTCTGCAGATGGGTGATATAAGCAAGCCTAAGGTTAACATGATTCAACAGTGACCTTCCTCTTCTTATATCAGCTTCCTGTTTCTCTTGCTTTATTGAAGTCTTATCTGAACTCTAACGCCCCTGAAAACAAATACAGGAGCAAAATCTTTTGAGGCAATAGCTCTGGCAATGACTCTTGTGACAAATTCTAGTACCTAGTAGCTACCTTTGGTGGTTGAATTACTCAGCCTTCCTGTTACTATAACAAAATACCTGATACTGGCAATTCAGAGGAGGAGAGTTGGCTTATAATTTCAGTGGGTACAGTTCCTCATTGGCTGGCTCCAAAACAGAAGTACTGTGGTAGCAAAGCTGGCAAAGAAAATCTACTCATTCACATTGTGGTGGTCAGGAAGCAAAGACAGAGAGAGGAGGAGCCTGGGACAAGAACACACTCCTCCAGAGGACAATCCCAGTGACACATCTCTAACCAGGCCCACCTTTTTTCAATAGATGAATCCACTGATGAATATAGCCCACTTAAACTAGTCCAAGATTCAGTACGTTCCAAGCACATGATAATTTTGGATGACATTTTAGATCTAAATTCTAACAATGTATATAGACTACCTGGACAGATGAAAGGCAGGTGGAAAGATTCGACCTAGTGGAAGGACGGTGTTCCAGGACAGAAGACTGTGGTAGGAACAGTAGGGAGCAGGATTTTAGTGTCCATGAGCCAATCAGCAAACATCTTCTTTGTGCAAAGTATTACATTGAATGTCATTTTAAAAAATTCTCTTGTATGTGTATGAAACTCGGATTTTCTGGAAGAGAAGCAAGAAGTCCTACTCAAAATGCATGCGTATTTTTTTCCCGTAGTCATTCTCTGGTAAACTTCAACAGCTTTACAGAGAGAGGAAGTGTTCTCTGGGATCACTCATTCATTTGTTTCTGCATTCAACAAATACGGTAAATGGATGTTATATGTAGAACAGTGCTTGGGCATTGTTGGCAGTGCTTAGGATGATTTAAGATATATCAGGGTGACAAAAATATACTTCTAGTCCTTAAACCCTTGTGATATCATTTGAAAAGTGAGACTCTTGGGGAAGTATCTCACAATTAAAGTAAATAGGGGATAAATGCTTTATGACTGGTAGGAAAGAAATCTTTATTGATTGAAAAGGCAAGAAGAGGGAACTCCTCTAGCTGGCCTGATTTCTACAGGCTTTTGCAAAAGCCAGAACTGCATCTCCACCTTCTACTACTATTAGGATTTGAAGTTTAACCACCAGGCACGTTAGGATGAGTTCAGATGAAAGAACAGTTGGATGTTTGTCAAGGGACAAGTAATGCCTGATGCTTTCTTCTGAGATTTCCTACCTTCCACACCAGCCACCTTAGGAGGAGCTGTCTTGTTGCATTGAATTCTTACTCAGACCAGGTAAATTGGTATAGATGAGGGTTCTGGGTCCAGTCTGAGCATTTGTGTCATTTTCTCTAGAATTTTTGTTTGTGAAACTGAGAAAGTAGAGACTTTCTTGTTAGCTGAATGATACAGTTTATTTTGAAAGCTGCCACGTTTCCAGTGGCTGAACCAGAGAAGTGAAAGAAGACGATTTATTTGCAGAGACCAAACGGGTGAAGTAGAGGCTAAGAAGAGTGCAAGAAACATGATATATGAAAAGAGTACTGTAGGAATTTGGGGTTTGAATTTCCTAAATTCAAGTTGAATTTATGCTCCTGAGGGTTGCAAGACCTCCCTCCCATGTCCTTGTAAGAAACTCTCCATTTTACTTACGCCAACCAGAGTCAGATTGGTTGACTGTCATTTGCATTACAGGACTTACACTAATGAGGTATACTAGACCATATATAGAATTTATTAAAGTCAAGAATTATTCTTACAAATCAACGAAGAGATCATATGTTGTCTTTTGGGTGGAAATTAAAATAGGATTTTAAAACAACTACTCTGGAATGAGCTATGTTGAGAATTCCCTATAAGAGAAAGGAATGGAAGTATTTTCTTTTCACCTCAAATCAAGCAAGACAATACCTGATGTTGACTCCCTACCGTTAGGAGGACCCAGAAGCTGCCATCTGACTACAGCTCATGAAACCGCAGAGGCCAGAGGGCCTGGCAAGGTGGAAGATCTTGTTGTGAAGATAAGGAGAATTACTATTACATCCACACAGGCCTGTATTTCTGAGGTTTGTCAGAGTGAATGAGTCAGGAGTGTTGTTGTGAACCATAAAGGCATCAGCAAGAGAAATAACTGGTCTGAACCCACTATAAGTCTTGCCTTGGGGATAGCAATGAAAGTTTAGTAGCAAGAGCCTGTGTAAATTGACTGTCAAAAAAGCACACCTGGGGTCACAGAAATGCAAATCAAAACAGCACTGAGAGTCCATCTCACTCCAGAGAGAATGACTTACATTAAAAACTCAAAAAGCAATTGTGGACAAGGCTGTGGGGAAAAAGGAGTAGTCTATACTGATGGTGAGACTGCAGTCTGATTCAACCATCAATGAAAGATGTGTGAAAATTCCTTAGAAATCTGAGAATAGAAATCCTATTTGACCCAGCTATAGCTTTCTCCAAATTTTTCCCAAAAGAACTAAAGTCATCGTATCTTTATGATCATAAAGACATCATCATAAAGACACATGAATGTAAGTTTATACATGAGTATACATCATCATAAAGACACATGAATATACATGCTTATAGCAGCACAATTCATAATAGCTAAATCCTAGAAACAACCTACATGCCCATCAGTAGAGATATGGATAAGGAAAATGCGGTACTTACATATAATGAAATACTATGCAGGCAAAAGAAAGAGACATGAAGCATTTGAAAGAAAACAAGGCCAATTTGTGTCAGTAATGTTCAGTGAAATGGACCAGACAGAAAGATTGGGTATTGATTGCTGTTTGTCATATGAGATTACCATAGATGCATGTATAAAAAGATTCTAACATAAGAGAGAGTGTAGGAAAAATAATGAATCTCTGGGAAAGGGAAGAAACATGAGAATTAAGGAGGGGGAAGAGGAGGGAAAGGGTTATAAAGAGAGAAAAGTGGTTACATACAGTATGCATAGGCACAAATTCCTGGGTTATATGTTATTAACATGCTATTGAATCTATAGTTCATTTATGTTTAAAAAAAAAAAAGGCCTGGGGAGGGATGGCCAACAGGAGCTCAATGTAGAGCCTGAAAAATGACACCCACTTCCCTGAGGGTTTCAACCTGCCCAGGAGGTAAGACACCTTGGGCCACCTTAAGGCTCTGCACCCTTGAACTCATTTCATGGCTCTACCTGTCTGGAGAAGACTCTCTATTCTCCTTGCTATGGCTCCTACTCTTAGGGATCAGTCAGCTGACTAGAGGGGAGGGGCTTGAGAAAGAAGAAGAAAGCTGGCACCATCCCCCTTTCTCTAAAGCAAGTGTAACAGAATAGAGGAAGAAAAAGTTACCTTAGTGCTAGAGATCAGTAATGCCATGTTTTCATCAAGTTCTCCTCATTTTACATCTTGGGAATTCATACTTCCCAGGCTCCACTCCCAGTTGAAGGGAAGCAGGATAGTTTTGGGAAATGACATGCAATTGAAGTGCTGCGTGGCAGGGGGTCGTAACTCCTGAGGTGGTCCTGCCTCTTCTCTTTCCCAGCCGCCCAGACCGCAAGATCAAAGGTGAATTTCTGACCTACAGTGTACCCTGAATGAGTGGTAAATGGTAAACAATTCATGCATCGATCACTGAGCACAACATAGACCTATAATATCTAATTAATACATCCATGTATATAGATCAGTGTGTTGATTTTTACATTGAACTGAACACTTAAAATTACTGAGTTGAGATAGCATATTAGTGACTTAAAATCATTTATATTCTTTAAGAGTGAGTAAAAAGGTTAGAGATTCTAACCCAGCAGCAAAGGAGAGAGCAAGCCCTTGAATGTGTTTAAAGGGACAGAGGCAAACAAACACAAAATGTCCTTCTGAATCTATCTCAGGGGCCCTTTAATGAACACATGGGTTACATTTGCAATGGGAATAATCAACCCTGCCTCCAAGAGCTGCTGTAAATTGACAACCAGGTGGCATATGGTAGGTACTTAGTAAAAGTCAGTTTCTTTTCAGGGGAATGAGTGGAAAATAGGAAGATGGAGGCGAGAGATGTAGGATAGAGTATGTAAGATGCAGATGAAAAGCTTCACTATAGTTCTTTTCTGCCCAGGTCAGGACAACCGTCCGGTTTGGGGAATTGATACCTTATAGATATTTTTTTTTTTTTAAATTGAGGTGTAGGAAATTCTCTGAACTTTAGAAAAAGGAAAATTCTTTAGAGGTTTAAAATAGGAGGAAACCCGTGGAAGCAGCCACAGAGGCTGGGTAATCTTAGGTGAGATTACCCAGGCTCCGGTAATTCTTGTGGATTGGATAGAGCCTTTCAGACTCTCTGCAGCTCTGTCATCTACTTGGGGTGAGAAGAGGGTGTCCAGCCGGTGCTCCATGGTTAATTATGAGGGTAAACCCATTTGGGAGGGAGAGTTGAACTGTAGCAATCTGTGGCTTCAGGCTTCAGGTGTGGCCACTCAGGTCCAGCGACTTTCTTTTTATCCTTAAACATAAATTGCTTCCTTGTGATGTTACCAGGAAAGTACCTGGCTCTTCAGCCTCTCCAGGCCTGGCCATAAAGTGGAGCTTGAGCTCCAAGCCATGTGTGTGAGTATAACACAGATGTTTATCTTGCCTGTAAAACACTGTGACTAGTGGGCCATTGTCGCTGGCCCCCCCACAGTCTCTACAAGAAGCCAGCTTGCTACAGCAGGCAGCTCTGGGCCCTGGGCCCACCGGGAGTAGCCGTGTTCAGAATGGACTCAGCTGTAGGGGAGCATTTGCTACAACTGCAAAGGACAGATTCTATTTCAGGTCTGTGATGTGTGTGTATTTCTTATATTTTTTAAAGCTAAATCAATATCAAGCAAAACAGGAGATTTCCAGGGATAAAAATCATGGGGTTGGAAGGGAACAGGAAGGCTTTTGCCATGGCATCAGCAGAGCAGAGACCCTAGGGAGATCCTGACTCCGCTGACAATCCAGGCTGGAAGCTTTTGACTGCTCACTCCTGCTTGGGTCATGGCCTCCCCAACTGCACTTGCCAGGAGGGGTGAGGAAGCCACTGTGTGCAGGTGGTGGGGTTTCTTGACACACCTCACTTGGAGCTGCAGGCTCCTGTCAGGGGGAGAGGAAGGGCTGCTCCTTCTGCTCCAGTGTTGATGTTCTATTGCTCAGGGCAGGACCTTCCACTAACCGCTATCCAGGGGACCTTCTTTCCAGCACATTGGTAGGAGCCGTTCTTATCACAGTCAGCCTTGTATGGGTAAGGTTGGTTTTAGCCGTCTGGTTTTAAGGACTTCCCATGCAACAATAAACCTTCTTCAGCTGTTCTCCTAAGTTGCCCCAAACCTACCCCTCATGCCTCATTCCTTTGCCTCATGCCTCATTCCACTATAAATCCAAAGTTCCAAGGCAGTGGTGACACTTTACTCATAGTGAATGATTTGTCAGACCATTGTGTCATTGACCTATTCATTCAGCAAGCCCTTTTTTTGAACAGCCCACTAAGGGTGCTGTGCAAGGGCTTGCTAAGAGGCCGGGACAGGTGCCAGGACCCCGGGTGCCTGAGGGAAAGTGATGTTGCCGGAGCTGAGAGGAAGGAGGCTGCAACAAAGATACCCAGGGCCCAATCTACCATGCCTGGTTTTCCTGAACAGGTGCAGGGAATATGCCAGAGGCTCAAGTTGCATTAGCTCTTTGGCTAATTTCAGAGCTCCCTACTGGTTTTATCCTCTGGGGAATTAGGGTTTGCGAGATGGAAGCCTTCAAAGGCAGGATCTTGGGGATGGGGATTCAGGAGAAGAAGGAGTCTGTTTGAGAGTGTTAAATTTTGTATTCTGATCCTGAGAACACACACACACACACACACACACCACCCCCACCCTCTTTTCCTCTCCTACCTTTTCTCTTCCCTAGTAGTGCTCTCAGAAAGTTCTGGTAGCACACAAACGAGGCACAAAGTCACCCCTTCTGGCTCTTGTTTCCCACACCCTCAGCCAAGACCAAGGCACAAGGAGGGAGGCATCCAGCGTACATGATTCATTCTGATGCTACCACTGCTCAGAGTCCCATTTTCTCTTGGGTAACAAGGTCGGGAACCTCTCCCAGCTAATGTTCCCCTGTCCCAGGGCAGATTATACCAGAGTCGATTTGTTATTAATGATGTTCTAAAAGCAGCAAGTTTGTGGCTTGGGGAAATCAATTGGCCAGAAAGTGACAAAAGGGGAAATACGCCACAGCAGATCAGTATATGAATTATTGATATCTTCAGTTTGAGGCTCTCAGCCACCAGTGCCTAGCTAAACAGCAAAGTACACTCTCTTCTCCCACTGTTTCCTCGTCCTCCCGGATTGGAGCCCTTGGAAGGTTTGCCTTGCATACAGGTGTGAGCCAGGCTCAGGGGGACATCTGGACAAGGGAGGAGTCAGCGGGTACAAAGCTTCCAGCTCCTTGGGGGCTCATCTTGGTGTGATGTACTTGGCAATTTGGGACCTTTGTTTCAGACTTGTTGGGAGTAGTCTATGATTTTTTTCTTTCTTTCCTTTTTTTTTTTTCTCCTTTTTTGAAGGCCTTGACTTTCTTGCACAGCCATCTGATCTTTGTGTGAGGGAAGGTAGGAAAAAAAGTCCGTAGATGCAAACAAAAATAAAAACTTTCCTTTCAATCTGTAAGCCATTATGTTCTCAATTTAAGCTTTAAGATTCAGAACTAATATGTGATGCTGATCGTTCCTGAGGATATGTTTGGATGTCTGCTGTGGTCCAAAAATCATTCTTCCGAGAAGAATGTCTTCCGGGGTTCCCTCCCACCCCTGCTCCCTTCCCTTGCTTCTCTAGCCTCTGTTTTTTTCCCACCAGTTATTGCTGTTGCTCAGAGCTCTGTAAATAATCTCATTGACCCACAAATGCTGACTCCCTCTAAGAGGGTCTAAAAAATCCCGATTATAAACTCGTGCTCCTACTTCCAACCTTCCTGGTCACCCCCACCCTTGTCTCTCTGGGTGGAGATTCATTGAAGGAGCTCTGGCTGACAAGGTGAGTCAGTGGCTGAGTGTGTTTCCTGTCCACTGGGTAGAATTTCACTTGGAAATTGTCCCTAGTCTCAGACAGTACATCAGGTCTGAGGCCCATGTCAGAACCCTTGAGAGAAGAGGGAGCAGCTGGCTTGTGAATGAAATGCTCCTGGATATCAGTGTCTTTCCTCTACTGCTTAACCCCTTCCCTGCCTGGCTTCACTCAGCTTCTGTAAGGCAGGATCCTACTGCCTTGAGAATTACTAGACTTTAAGCTATCTCTTAAATGGCATGTTGAAATGATGTTTATTTCTGAGCATCAGCTAATGTGAGTCCCTCATTACGGCTCGGTGTAGTTGCCTCACTTTCCATGGAGATGGATCACAGAGCAGTTGGGACAGAGCAGTGGGAGAGGCAGGCAGGCCCCTGAGATGACCCTTAGAGAAAGAGTGGAGAAGTAGCTGGTAGGTCAGGGAAGGGGCCCAGTCTCCCCAGTCTTGGTGGTTTCCCTAATCAAAGTGACAATCTTGGTGGATCCAGGTATGAAAGAAACAGAGGTGAGGCCAGATATGCCAGATCTCCAGCTGGGGCTCAGGTGGGGTTAGGGAAGGCAGGGACAGTCCCTTTCCTGCCCCTCCTTTTTGTTATTTATATGAGCTTTCTAGGCATGACTGGCCTCTTCTTTTAACACCTTTAGTTTCCTTTCAGTGAAAGAAGGAAGAAGAGATAACTTCCTCTGTGCCGTCTTTCTCCAGACTTGTGCCCAAATAGTTCAACTCAAAGCCAACTCTTGAGCTGTTTTTAGTTTTACCTTGTCTCTGTTTCATCACAAGGTTAACATGGGTGTAGAAGACAATGAGGTCACAGTAAAGATAGCATTCAGATTGCTAGGCAGGAGCTCCATTGCCTGTACAAAGCCATATTTCCACCAGAAATTACTTCAGGCAGCAAGGAGTCCTGCTGGTTGCAGTATTTGCTGGCCCCTTTCTTTCTCTGCCCTCTCTCCCTGTGGCTGCACTGGCTGTCACATCCCAGAACCGGCCCTGGCCACCCATCACTGTCCAACCCCGTGATTCTCATCTAGAGAAACTGTTTCATGGCTGCATCTGTGATCTCCCCTGGGGACACAAAAACTTCTGTAAACAATACTGCAATTTGCCTGTAAACTGCCAAAGTGGCAGCTTTCCTGACACCCGGCATCATGCCTCTCTGTAGCAGCAATAGTGAAAAGCTTGCTGGCACACCCTCACCACAGGTTCCACTTGCCTGGACTAATATTGTCCCTTAATTGCTTGGTGGAAGCCACCCTGGCTAGTGAGTGTCTGGCACAAGCACATGAATTCCTCTGTCTGATGAGTGTTTCTGTGACATATTCTGGCTGGTCAGGCACACCCTGACAAGTCTTCTCTCTGTGGTGAAAAAGAGGAAGATGAGGCTTGAGGAAGGTGACACAGGCATGGCTTCTTCAGGAGAAGAAGGGCACAGGGTAGTGTGACTCCAGTGTCCTTGGACTTCAGTGCTGGGTGTGCTGCCATCTTGTACAATGTGACTTTGGGCAGAGTTCTGTAGCATCTTTGAAATTGTTTTTTCTCACTGTAAAACAGGAATAATAAACCTTCCTCATACACTTGTGAAGATTAAAGATAATGTGTCCAGCATGTAATGGATTTTCAATAAATGCTAATTTACCTTTCCGTCCTTCCCAACCTGATGTGGTGATTCTAAGTGGGATAGCGATGCACAATCAATATTTGTCCATCCAGTCAGAAGCCTTTTACAAACACAAAGTCTTTAAACAACCATTAGAAGACAACTCAGCCAGCCATTTCTAGTGCTTGATTGCTGGCAGCTGTCTTTCTCGAAGGTGGTTTTGAGCCCCTGCTTGAATACCTCCAGGGACTATGATCTCACTAACTCCCAAGATAGCCCATTATTTTTAGATGGTGCTGCCTGTTTAAAGGTTCTTCTGAGTGACCTGATGCTTAACTTTCCTGTGACTGTCATTGTTTGTGTCAATTCTATCTCTAAGACCACCTGAAACTATTACATTTTTAAATATTATTTTATTTTTAATTGAAAAAGTTGTATTATGTATTTATAGTATACATTACATATGTGCATAATACATAAATATATGAAGAATAGCTAAATCAAGCTATTTAACATGTACATTGCTTCATTGTTTACAACTGGTAAAATTTCTATTACAGTGTGTGGTATATAACATATATACACACATATGTGTGTATATACATATTTTTTTGAGGCAGGGTCTTGCTCTGTAGCCCACGCTGGTCCTGAACTCATGGAAGTCCTCCTGTCTCAACCTCCTAAATACTGGGATTACAGTCATGAACCATAATACCCAGCTTATGTGTTGCTGAGAAATCAATATAAAGAAAAACAGGCTTATTTAACTCAGTTTTGAAGACTGAAAATCCAAGATCAGAAGGCCACATCTGTTTGGCTTCTGTTGAGGGCCAAATGGTAGATGGCATTGGCACATGCCAGAGAGAACAATCATGCCACCAGAAAGGAAACCAGAGAGAAATTTAGAGGCAAGGTTCACCTGTGTACCCCTAATATAGGGCCATATGATGACCACCTTAGCCCCTGGAAGGGGCAATGTTCTCAATTTTCTAACAGCCTCCTGCAAGCTCCTACTTTTTAAATGTCCACGCTACCTTCCAGTGTCACCACATTGAGGACCAAGATGCCAACACATGAACCTTTGGGGGAGATATTCAAACCACATTCAAATCCTAGCTAGTGAAACAGTTAGAATATTCTACCCTCTTAGCAATTTTCAAGTGTACAGTATGCCTTTTATCGTTGCGGTCACCATGTTGAACAGTCTATCTCTTAAAAGTATTTCTTTTGTCTACTGGAAAGTTTGTATCTTGGACCAGCCCTCTCAGGTCCTACCACCTCTCTGGTGGCCTACCTCCCTGTGGTCTCTTGCCAATGTGGCCAGGTGGCAGCTCTCAGAGTAATTTTATAGAAGTAGTATTCATTTTGAGATGTGACCAGTCTTGTGTTCCATGTGTACCTGCCTAGTGTGTGGCTGCAGGGGCTGCAGGGTTCACTGTGCTATGGGCATCTGCTCATTCTGAGCTCCCTAGAAAGGGGAGCCTGTAGGGTGGGATGTCTGGGATTAGGCAGAGTAGTGCGGAGCAGAGTTCTTCCTGAGAACATGACACAGAGCCACAACGGGAAAGAAAGAAAGCAGATCTTCTGTAGTGGGGATTATGGCTGAGGTGCTATACAGTCTTGTCTTGCAGAGAGCCCAAGAAAGCTAGCGGAGTCTAGTCTATGATGTAGCATCCATGAACAGAGATCCTGTTTCTGGCCAGGTCATCCCTGAAGCACAAGCCAGCATAGCCTACTTGAAGGCCCTTAGGCAGCTGGGGCTGGTGACTTGCATTATAACCTGGTGACTGATTCCTGCCATCTCTGAGGGAGGGCAACTGTGACCATCAAGAGACTGGTGCAGTCCGGTGATGACATGTGTTCTGCGGGCCCCTGGCAACCCCACCACTCGGGAGTGCATCTCAGCCCCTCACCCACTGCTGTGCCAACTCCACCCCTGCCTGGAAGTCAGTCCCATGGAAACAGCCTGTCTAGTGTGACGTTACCCCAGAAGCAGCCTCTGCTACACTGCCTTTGCCAGCCGCCTAATGCAAAGGCGGATACTTTCATAGCCTAGAAATGTCAGTTCTCTCCTGCAAGGGTTTCCTCCACCTCACCCTCTGCTATTTTGGGGATTTTGGGTCTCCATGGGATGTCTTTTTCTTTTCTCTGAACTGGGAGTCCCTTTGCTGTCCCAGGTCTGCATCTCGGCCTGTGCCCAGCAGCCCCCCAAGAAGCCTCTTCTTAGTGCCCTCTGCATGGGAAGAAATAACTGTGATCTGAGACATCAAAACGCCTCGCCACAAATGTATTTCTTCAGGCTGCCAGACGCAGGTGCTGGAGCATTCCCAATTCCAGTCATTTTGTTGTTAGGAACGATTTTTCTTCAGAAAGACCCTGTCAAAATGCAAATGCTACCAGGAGGGGTAACACATTAACTTATTACCATCCATTATCACTTGAGTGCAGTTTATCAGCTTCCCAGCTGAGAACAGGGCCCTGGGGAGAGAGGGGAATGCTGAGCAGGTAGGGTCTGACATAGGGCAAGGGAGGAGGAGGCTGGCAGAGGGGAGCCCTATGCAACCTGGGTACCTATGCAGCCTGAGTACCCAGGGGACCCTAGGGATGGAGGGAGATAGCGGTACAGGGGTGCAGGAGAGGCAGGGAGCCCAGTCCTGCTGTCAGGGTGCTGCATCGAGCATTTTCCCTAACCCCTGGGGTACATGACACCAGTTTTCAGACAGGCACATCTTCTGATAAAGATATCCCCCCCTCAAATACAAATGAGAAAGAGATTTCTTTTTATGTGGATTATGTGAAAGCCATTCCATTTAGTTTTGTCATACATTATTTCCTTCCTAAGCATTTGTTACTTAGACTAATATTAATATTAATTTATATTCCCTGAAGACACACTGACTGACTAGTAGGAAGACCAGGCACACACTAAATGACAGGGAAAGTCAGACTGAGATTAAAACCAGGCTGCAGCTAATCCTCAAAGAGGGGAACCCACAGATAGACGAGAGAGCACTTGCAGCCTTAGGAAAGATTTCTCCTACCAGTCTTCAATAGGAGCTCCAGCAGACATAGTCTCTTTTTATTCCTAACAGCCACACTGAGCAGGAGTTTTGTGCTTGTTATTTTGCAAAGAAGAGAAATGATTATTCTCTGTAGCCATGTTTTCCTTCTAAGGAAAGCCGACAGACCCTGTATGTGGAAGGCTGGTGTTGCTTGGCTGCAGCCAGCCAGTGCTAGCAGGGTGTGGAGGGGAAAAGGGGGCCAGAGGCTGATTCAGGAACAGGAAAGAGAATGGCCGCTTGTGAGAGGAGTGTGACATTCGTGGGGACAATCCAGCAGGTCAGCAAGGCTAATGAGAGGCAGAGTGGGGTTTTCCAGCAAGGGGTAGAAGCCTGTGGTGCCTCACCTGGGCTCTGGAGTGAGGAAAGCAGAGTCATTTGTTGGGGAGCTAAATTGCTTTTAAAATATTTTTTGTCTCTACCAAGTTTGACACTTACAAATACTCAAAACTGGTATGAATGGAGCCCATGCCTATGAGCTTTATGGGTCAAGACATGCCACATGTTGGTCAATGTCTCATTAAGAAGGAATAGTGGCAGGCCCAGCAAGATAGCATGTACTGAGCTCATTCAGAGGAAATGTTGCCTTGAGCCAAATATGACCGGGAGAACAGCCGTTGGAGAACCTGACGACTTTCCACCTAGAGAGAGTGAGGAGGCACAAGCAAGGCATCGAGGGACTCATGATGAATCTTGTATTTGTTCTTGTATTTTGATTTCAAATCACATCCCACAGAGCAGGACAGAGAGAACTCAGGGCCAAATCAGAGCTAGTGTCTACCCCGCTACAAGGAGACAGGAATACAGGTAGTCAGAGCCACCAAAATGTCAGATGAACCTATATGTGCTGCAGAGGACAGGAGAGCAAGAGAAGCAGGGAGGGAGTTTCTAGTGAGTATTCCCAGAAAGGAATAGGCGGGAATATGGACAGTATTGTCACAAGGTCCCCAGGAAGTAGAGTGTATAGAAAAGTCCACAGACCTGGAAAAGCTCTTGGCTGGGGAGAAAGGATATACAGACAATGCTGAGGTAGCCCAGTGTCCATACAGGAGAAAGATGTGTGATTGGATGTCATTGCAACAGGACTTGGCACCAAGGATGGAACTGCCAGCCTTACTCCATGCAACAGCACCAAGCAGCCTTTCTCTATATTAGATGCAAATGCCCACAAACTGAAATGTAAAAGGCCTGAATTTTACTGAGATTTACCTTCTGCTACTGTATGGAAACTCAACACTGAAAATCATTTGGATTACAAAAAATATTACTGCAGATCATAAGCAAATGTATCCTTGAACTAAATTCTTATCAGTGACTATATATATATATATATTTAGTATCTTGGTTCTTGGCCAAGAATTGGGACAATGGTAAAGATACTTGGGAGTGTTTGGATGGTTCCTGAGTCCTTTGCTCTGATTTTTTAGAGTGAGGACAGGAACCCAGTTCTTGAGCTACATTTCAAAGCAGTGTGCTCTGGCTCCAGAGTAGTGAGATACTTTCTCTTTTCTCTTTCCCAGAGTCTTGTCATTTTCACCCCAGAATTACATTATCTCAGCCAGCCACTGGGATTCTTGTACCAACAGAGCCAGTGCCTGGCCGCCTCCAGCCAGGCTCCAGGGGAGTGACTCATCCATAGTAAAAATGGCCAAACAAAAACAATGACTCAGCTGTCAGAGCCACCCAAATGTGAGCCGAGAGAAAAAAACTGTCATAGAATGAGACGGAAATGGCTCTATGACAGACTTCCCGGGATTGGGGTATAGAGTGTGTGCCACTCCAACCTAGCAGGCAGACTCCGCCCATTGGTGGTAGACCAGGGGACACAGGGCCATCTGAGCCTCTTCATGTCACCTGCCATTGAAATTAACAACATGGGTCACTGCTTTGGCAGATGGCCAGTCCTGCTCCTCCTCCTCTTCTTGAGTCTGTAGAAAAGGCTTTTCTTTGGACTCCAAGGAGGTAGGATTCCCTGCCTTCTACTACCTGCTTCTTGCTTCATTGAATTCTTTTTGTACTTTTTCTCTTTGGTGAGTGGGTGCCTTTAATTCAGCAAGAATTAACCAGTTTACAGCCTTACAACTGTTCTAGTGCTTTCTCTTGTTTTCCTTTGTTTGGCCTTGAGTTCCCTGGGCTGGGCTGTCATTCAAGGCTGGTGCATCCTTTTTTATGGTTAGGCACTTTCTGGGCTGACTTTAGAATTTGGGGAAACAGCAGTTGGAGTGCTTTACTTTTGCATTCCCAGCTGGGACATTCACCTCAAACTCTCAAACCAGGGAGGAATGGTTGGTCCAAGCTATGTACTAGCCAAAAAAGAATACTCCCCCCATAGTTTCCAGCCCCCAGAGATGGACCATTAATCACCTTCTTGGTTGCCTGTTGCAGGGTTGTAATAGAAATGACTCTGTTGTCATGGTAACCTTGGTTGTCTGGGCCAAGGGTTGCTCTCTTGCTGCCTGGCTTTTCTGGCTCTTCTTGCTTTTATTTAAAAGCTGCAAGGTCCTTCCTGATGGGTCTTAGTAGCAGCTCCTATCATCTGAAGTCTGAGCAAAACCCTGGGTCTAACACAGACCTAATCTAATCCTCATTCAGACTTTGCTCACTCATTTGAAGAAGATGAAAGTTACACTGCACCATGAGCCAACTTTCTGTCTATGGATTGGATGTACCAGAGATGGGCAGAATTGTATATTTGGGCTTTGAAGCAGACAAGCCTGGGTTTGAGTATTTGCCCTGACACTTAACAGTTGTGACTTTTTGGACAAGTGTCTAAAACATTGATCTTAAGCTGGTGCTTTTCTAGGCGAGGTAATATTCCCCAGTTCTCAGGGCAATAGCTCAATATAAGGAGATTATTCTATAGTACAGGAGTGGGAGGTACATCTGTAGAGGCTAAGGAAGCAAATGTTTTAGAATATACAGGCCACAACTGCCCAACTCTGTCACAACTGCCCAACTCTGCCCTTGCAGCATGAAAGCCCCTCTGACCAGCAGTGTCTGTAGACTACGGCAGAGTTCCAGCAGTACTTCACACCTTGCTGACCTTGGGGCCCTTGTTGGGTAGTCTGGACTGGAGTCCAGACTGAGCAGCTGTTTCCAAATGGATGGTATGCGTCCTTAGCCACCACCGTGGAGAAGAAGTCCTAGCACAGTGATAAAGCTGAGGGTTGGTTAAGACGTGCAAGCTGGGTTCAGAATCACGGCTCTAACAGGCCTTGCACAGCTGGCCATCACATCTCCAGGGAAGGAGGAAGTGTGCAGAGGGCCCAGCAGCCTGAGTACTGATTTGTGATTTATTAACACTCTTAACCCAGGCCCTTTCTCCAAGAGGTTTGCAGGGGATGAGGGGTGGAATCGGGCTAATCTGTTCAGAGTACTCTGACTTAAACCAGCTGTAGGCTGTGGGGTCTGCTGAGTCTTTCCACGAGTGAAGGGGATTTAGAACCATGCTCTAATTCAGTGTTCACTGGTTCCGAAACATGGGTGGGTAGAAATAAGCCAAACTTACCTAGGACTGTTGGCTCAGTGGAGAGGGAAAACAAGCCTTAATAATCAGTCCAGCTCCTTTCTTAGACAAAAAATCCTTGGAGCCAGGAAGCTTTATGAGTGAAATGTGTCTGTCTGTCTGTCTTTTTGGTGTCTCACAGCAGGTTAACTGAGGCAGCAGCTTGTGTCAGACTGAGGCCGATAGCCTGTCTGGGGACTGAGACTAGCTAGCTAGTATAATATCTGTACCTAGCACCAGGTGTCAGGGGATCCTGAGGGAGGAGGAACTTGATGCTGGTTTGGATGAGTCTGGGACTTTCTTTAGTCCAAGGTCATGACGTGACCAGAGTTTACCTCTCTTTAAAAGAGGGCCTTATCCAGTGCCCTTAGGGTCTTCCGTGAGTAACTGGGTGAGGGAGAAGGCTGGCGGACAGTGTCTGTGGGAGCAGGCGGTGCATGACTCCAGCGGAGTTCTATTTATGTAGCTTGTTCTGATGACACCGTGCTTCTACCCACAGGCTGGGAATGCTGAGCAGCTGCTCTTTCACTTTCACCCGTGCAGTGTCGCTGTGAGGGGGCGTATTTCTAGTTGTCACTGACAACTTTCTTTGTCATGGAGGCTTTATTCAACCCCTACATACCAACACATGTGGATTGGACTTCACAGCTTATAGGCAGTTTTAGAGGCGTCTTTTGATTTTTACCCCTGTCACGATTCTCTGATTGACAGGGCAAGCTGGTCTGGCACCAAGTTAGAGATGAGGAAACTGCCTGTTGGACAGTTTAATCCCATGCCAAGTTCCCACCACCACCAGGTGGCAGGGCTGAGCCTGACACGCCTGCTCAACTAACCAGGTGGAGCTGCTCTGCATCCTCCTACCTTTTTGCCTTGCCGAAACTCCCCAGCTCCCCTAACAAAAAGCTATTTTACTGCATAAAAGTATGGAGTAATATTTTGTTGTTTTGGGGAGGGTAGTGGGAAGCAATTTTTTTAAAGAGAGAAGTGAAGAGTGTTACTATGTTGGAAAGATGCCTTCCATCTCCATGCTGAGCCCTTGTCATCGTCATCAAAATAAATTCTGTTTCCAAATGTGATGCTTCCCCTCAGGCCATCCGCGAACTCAAGCCAGACAGGTTGGAGGAAGAATGTGAGCTATTTTTACCACTGTCATCTGGGGTTCTCCCAACTCATTGTTTAGGGATAACGAAAACAGTTGAGGAATTTTCTCTGGCTGTGAATGTGCACCCAGCTGTCTCTGTATGTCCACATTCAAAAGTGTGCCAGCTTTTTCACATTGCAGGCCTGTGGTTCAACATTGATTCCCGCCCCAGCAGGCTTGCTCAGCCATGGCCTCTGAAGGAGAGCAGCAGTGATAACCCAGCAGCCCCCTGGGCCCTCAGCCCCCTATGGCATCTCAGTCTTCTACATGTGGGGAGGGAGTGCTGGCTTCACGGTCACAGTTTCCAAAAGAAGGTCTTCTCTGGACTCCTGAACCCAGAAATCCTCTGGCTTTGTGCCTTGATGCCTGCTTTTCTGAGTTCTGTGTGGCTGTAGCTATCATTGTAAACCATTGTCTTAGTTACTTTTTCGTTGCTGTGACTCAGTACCCGACACCCACAAACTCAGGAAAGGAAAGGTTTATTTTAGCTCACAGCCTCGAAGGTCACAGTCCATTTAGGGGTGGCCAGCAACAGTCGAAGTACATGGCAGAGAAAGAGGTGGAGGCAGCTTCCCCAGATAAACAGGAAGACAAGCTGGGGCTAGTTGAGACTAGTCCCAGTCCTCCAGGAAGGCCAGGTGCATTTTATGTATCCTTTCAGGTCTCTGCCCAGTATCCAGTCCCTCCTGCATCCAGGTGTGGCCACTACACACCGTTAACCCTAACTTAACTGTAATCCACCCCTCCAGACCAGACCCCAATCCACCAACATCACATGGTTCCATACACAATTCATAACATTAAGATACATGAGACTTTTGGGGGAAACTCCAGATCCTAACCACAACAACCATCGAGGTGCAAAACAGAACAGGACAGTAGAAAGGTAGATCCAAAAGATTGAACCAACCTGCCCTAACAGAAGAAACTGAAGGAACACAGAGGATCCTTGCAAATCGCCACCCTTTCTTTCCTCCTCTCCATTCCTTTCCTCTCCTTCCTCTCTGTGTCTTCCTACTTTCATCTTTATCTTCCTTCTGATTTTCTCTACAACACTTATATTTTTTTTCAATGGACAGATATCCTGTAGCATAGACCCTTAAACATATCTCTAATGGAACCAGCAGTCTTTGGGTTAGTGTTCTCTGTAGGTTCCATTCTGTTAGAATGAACAGCAAATCCGAAAAAACCCTGTCCAAATAATTTCATTAGGGTAAAAGTTCTGTAGTAAATGTATCAAGAAAAAATGATTAAACCTTGGATGTCTTCCAGGATACAAATATATTTGTTTTTTCTTATAAATGTTATGGCAAGGACTCTGACATAATGTCATGTCAAAGGCATATCCAGGGTTATGGCACTGATTCTGACCCACAGAGTTGCACCTGACACCCCCACCAGAATCCATCCAATTCCTCACAGATGTTGGATTCGGTAGCTGATCAAGTATTTGCCACAGCTGTTTGATCAGCTGAAGTTAATCATCCTCCAGGTATCCCTTTAAGACTTCTTGTGGGGCTAAAGGCTCTGAAGAATCCCATGTATTGAACAAGACCCTTGTGATGTTCATAGTCTAGTCCAGGGAAGTACTTCCACTTCACACACAGCCATAAGGAGTAGAACAGGGCAGTGGTACTAAGGGCTAAATTTTGTGGTCTGCAAATGCCACTCTCAGACTGCAGTGTGAATCCACACTCCTAGGTACAGGGAAAGCTGGCTTTCTCTTCTCTGCTCTTCCTCAGATCTCTTGGTGTGTGTTGTGCAACTGCCACTAGAAACCTAGCTGTTTTAACCTCTGTATCTATGAATGTTTTGAGCTTGAAGACACTGTCTTCAAAAGTTCTGGAGTGCTACTTTTACACAGCATTCACGTGATTTCTACAATGTTTACTGAGTGTAGGATGTCAGCTGAGGACCAGCACTAGAGAACTACTGCCTGGGTGACTTCCAATATGAAAGTCCACAGCATGGTTGTGCTATACTTACTTTGATCTTCTTTCAAGGCCCCAGGAAAAGGACCTACTCCAGAAGACTGAGTATGTTGTCACAGAAAGCTCAGCTTGTGAAAGGCATGTGAAAGGAAATTACAACACAGAGCATTCCTTCTCTTTGTGCAAATTCAGGGTTGGGAAGTCTAGTTGGGTATGGGCCCCACTGGAACCCTCTCAGCTGCATCTTTGGGTAAATTGATGTCTACATTTCAATCCTCTCTCCTATGTCATTAACCCTCCCAGTCTCCCAGGCCTCTGAGATTAGACCTGTGGTGAGTTGTAGGAGGAGAAAGGACTGTCTTTGAGGGTCCTGTCCTTTGCTCAGTGAAAGATGATCTATTAACAGCTGACAAATCAATAAAGGCAATGTAAGCCCCTTTCTTGGTGCCTATGTGACTTACAGGAAAGGAACAGTGTAGCACCCGGGTGGTGCCATGGGCCACTTGCTCCTTCCCCTCTGTGCAATTATAGCAAATTTGCCTAATGCACTAAAAGCCAATGAATCTTCTGAACTGATGATGGGATGGGGAAGGCCAGAAAGAAGATGTCGGATGTTGGCAGATGACCTTCTAACCTTGGTTTTAATTAGGCTTTAGTGAATAACAAACAAAACAATCCTTCATTTGTGACGACAAAGCATGGTGACTAAAAGGCCCGTAGTTAGTTCTTGCAAATGAATAATATCTTATGTTTTGAAGGAAGCCAATGTAGGTTTCTCAGCTGTGTATCTTATTTCATGAAAGTGTTGACTTTGGTGAACATGAATTTTTTGTCCCCAAACTAGGAGCCCAAGATTAACACCACTTTGGTGTTCTACTTGCTCCTTGCAGTGGGATGGGAATCCTATGGTGCTTGGAGTCATTACTATTAATCACAAAGTGGAAGTCACAGCAATCCTCTCTTTCAGACTATGGATAGACTATTAGTAGTTGTAAAGTATAATCAGAAGTTACACAAAATAGTTGGCCTCTATTTGCCAGATTGTCAACATCAAGAAAGATGAGGGACGAGTTAAGGATTTGCTCCCAGTTCAAGAAGATAGAGACATCATCACTGAATATAGCCTGTGACCCAGAGCTTTCTTTTCCCATTCAGAGCACTGCTAAAATAATGGGAAAACTTAAAGTCTGTAGATTAGTTAATAGTATTATTACAATGTTAATTTCCTAATTTTGATTATTAGGTTGTATAGGAGACTTTCTTGTTTTTTAGTAAATACACATTGAAAAATTAATGGATACGGTGGCCTACTTATGCTCAGATGGTTCAGAAGAAACATTTTCTCTTTGTGTCTATCTTACTATCTTACAATGCCTTGATCTTCTCTCTCTTTCTCTTCTATTGTTCAATCTATTAAAAACAAGTGGGATGTCTTAAGTGTAGGATTTTGGTAAAAAGTATATGGAAATTACTCGGGCTATTCTTGCATCTTTCTTAGTAAGTGTTACCAGTTCTGAGTTTAAGACCAAACTTTTTTGCCAAGAAGGCCTGAGGACCTTTTTAGCTTCTGATCAAGGTAGCTAACCCTCCCAGGAAGCTTAGCCCCCAAGCCATCAGCCCGGAGTCTGTGTGAGTGCCATCCTCCATCCTAGTTGGACACACTTTTTGATCTTTGGACCAAGAAAGAACAGTTTTGTTAGCTCTACAGATGATAGGAACTAACCATATTCTTGGTCGAGAAAGAATAAGTGACAGCAGTGAGTGACACATACTCCAAGGTACACTTCTTGTTTGTGCCTGAGCTGTAAGTAACTGAGTCTGACATTGTCAGTTGCCTGCCTACTGCCCATTCTCCTCTTCTTCACTACAAGCATGCAAATTTTATTTAAGATAAAAAATAAAATACTCTTCTCTGTGGCTCAGCGGTTAAATTGCTTACCTAGCAATTGCTGTATCAAGCATTAAGTATCCGAGTTCAATTCCCCAAGACCACATAAGATGGGTATGGTCTCTCATGACTGTAATCCCAGCTCTGGGAAACTGAAATAAGAGGATTGCCATGAGTCCAAGGCCAGCCTGTGCTCCATAGTGAGTTCAGGAATAGCCTGGGCTCACTCTGTAGAGCAAGACCCTGTCTGAAAAAGTACTCTCCTCTGTGCCTCAGTGGTTAAAGCGCTTGCCTAGCAAGTGCTACGTCAAGCATTAAGTACATCCACTGCATAAAATAAAATAAAATATTCCCCTCTCTAGATTGTCCTGGAGCTAGAAATGCTTGCATGATCCAGTTTGGGTAAATAGAATACAAAGAGAAGTTTTGGAGAGAGTTGTTTTCATGATTGAAAAATGGACTCACCTGCATCAGCCATTATTCCCTTGCCTTTCTCCATTATTGAGCCTGGAAAGTGGTAGCAATGCCTGGATTGGGGAGCAGCCATTCTTGTAGTCATGAGAATGGATCCCTAGGCAAAGCAGGTGGAGCAGGGGTCCGCAGATTTCTTGCCTATTTCCTGGACTGCCTCTGGGCATCTCTTTGTACCAGAAAAGCAAACTCTGTATCTTGGAACTGCCCCCCCCCCGCTAGTTTTATTAATATACAAATATAATACATGGTATTTACAATGAATGTGGGTGTTTCGTACACATGTGTATCATATCGACTTTACAATCCCTTCCCATTTTCTACCTTCCCACCCCCTCCCTATCCCTTCCCCCAACTCCTGCTATCACTTCGAGCTTTTACTATGTGTCTTTGAAAGCAGTACTTGACCATTACCCCAATACCATCACCCCACTCTTTTCCTTGGGATTTTCTGCAGTACTTATGATTCCACACTTAAGACTACTCCTCTGCACATCGGTCCTTATGCTGTGCTTTTGTCTTAGTCCATTTGGGCTGTTATTTTAAGATAGCTTAGCCTGGCTGATAAATAAGCAGCAGAAATTTATTGCTTACTGATCTGCAGATCTAAGATCAAGGTGACAAGTATTTGGCACCTGATGAGGGCCTGTTCCTCATGAATGGTGCCTCCTCTCTATGTCCATGTGGTGGAAGGAACAACAGGGCTGACTTCTGTCTCTTTTACGAGAGCACTGATCTCACTGACGAGGATGGAGCCCCATGGTCCAGTCACTTCCCAAAGGAGATCATTACCTCTTCATATTATAACTTTGGGAATTAGTCTTCAGTATTTAAATTGGAAAGGGAGAAGGGTCACACAGATTCAGTCCATACCACCAATCTACCCTGTTTGGTTAAGAGATAAATCCAAACAAAACTTAAGCTGGAATAACCAACAACAACAACAAAAAAAAAATCAGGACTTCTGTACAAAAAGTGTATTTGAACTTACAATAGTACAAGATCTGGAAGTGTCGCCATCATGTTGTGAGGAAAAAATCTCCTTGGTTAACATCAAAAATGCAAATTTAAGTTGGTGAGAAGCCTGGGTACTTATGACATCATTTGAACCCCTGTGTCAAGCTATGTCTGAAACCAGTACTAATTTTGGAGTTTCTGGTTATATGGACCAGTACTTTTCTTCTTTTACTAAACTGTTTAGGGTTGCTTTGAGCCAGAAGACATAGAAAAAGCTTTTATTAATGTAGAAGCACACTGAAGGTAGCTACTGACTAGAGGAGAAATCACAGGAACACATGACTTGGAAAAGGCCTCATGGCTAATGAGCTGAAATGTGCTTCTTAGGAGCAAGGGTATTCAGTTTAAGTAAAATCTGAGTCCATGTGAGGGCCATTCTTCATCCCAGTTGGAAACACATTTTTGACCTTTGGACTCATCAAGAACAGTTTTGTCTGCTCTACAGATGAGGCCCACCTCTGAGGAAAACAGGGGCCTATTTTATTTGGCTTGAGAGAGGGTAATATCAGCAAATGGAACGTCCTGTGGTGAGTTATCTGCTCATCTTTCAGGAAGCACCATCACTAGGGTAACACTGGCTTTCATAAAATTGTCTCTGACACCATCTTAATTCCACAAAATACTGTCAACCGGAGCTGCAAGGAGTTATTTTTAAACTAAATCTACTTGGCAGGCCATGGGGCACACTTTCAGAGAGAAGCTCATAAATGGCTCCAAAACTTCTGGCATGAAATACCTGGCACTTTGCATGGAGCCATAACCCTGAACAGATGGAAAGGACTACCCAATTCAGAAGGGAACCACTGGGCTTGGAGGACAGAGGCCAAGCCGGGGTCCTGGTAGACCTAAATCTTTGCTGACTTGTTTTCTGGGATGGGATGAGACAATTTGAGACAACACGATGCATTGGCTGATGGAAAGACGGGAGCCACAGTCCATAGCAAGGTGCACGAGAGGGCAGAATGTGTGGTTACAAGTTCCTGCTGTTTGTAAACCATTGCTTGAGTATAAAATGTACTCTGAGGAGAGTTTAGGTTCTCTTCCAAGCCCACCATGATTTAAGTTCGTCATATCCTACTTTATTCTGAGTTTCAGGAATCCACAAGTCCCAAGGGTATTATGGCTTTTATTGACTCGTTTTACCATTTGGGATAGCAGAGATGGTTGCCTAGGATGGTGAGCTCTGGATTTTCTCTCCTGTTCCTCCATTCCAGATTCAACGAGGGTCTACCTCCCCCTTTTCAGAGCCCAAAACTAAAAGACTGTGGTTCTAGAAAGATCGATATGACCTTCCTCCTTCCAGGCTTTGCTTGATCTTTATCTTGTCCACATTCCAGGACCGCACTCTTCCCTTTCCATCTGCCACCAAAAGAGTGGCTGCAACATTCTGACACTAAGATGAATTTCAAGAGTCCAAGAGCACAAACACTTTGACTTCTAGCCAACTCTTGCTCTTTCTTGCTTCCCAACTCTTTCTTCCTTCTCTCTTCTTCCTTCTCACACTTTCCTTCTCATTTAGACAGACACATTGTCCTATATCAGTGATAATGTTTACATAAATCTTCAGATGAGGACTCCTGTAGAGGTGCCTGTAGCTTCACCCCAAATGACATAGGGATGTGCTGTGGGGTGATTAGTGAGACCAGTATCTTCATGGCAGCTCCAGTAGGTGAAAATGATGGTCTCCACATGAAAGGTAGGGTACTGAAGCTCAGAGAGGATAGGGTGTTTCCCTGGAACACCCAGGTGTTGTCAGAGCTGGTCTCTGACTCGGAAGCTGCTACAAAGATGAGGGGACAGTAACTCCTATTTCTAGGTTATTTCTAGCTATATCAAAGAACTGGAAAAGCCAAACTGGACTAGAAACTGTTTCTCTGGGTCTTTGGAGACCCTAGTTAGAAATTATCCAGCCATGTGGCGCAATTACCAGAAGGACACTGAAAAAAGTTTAAATAATACTCATTGAATGTTAGGCACCATGGAGGTACAAGTTTATTCAGAAAACCAATATATTTTTCCCTTGGCTATGTGGTCCCCAGAAAGAAGCTCAACTCTTGTTGCTGTACATGTGTCCAGAGAGAGTTTCTCTGAATTGCTTGTACTTTTTTGTCCCTGGGACAGGTGCTGAGTGACTGCAACCTATACAGGTGGGATTCAGTCCTAGCACCCTTGTGGCCTTGGATCTTGATTGGTTGCACGAAGAGTGTAGAGAGGTTGGAGAAGTTCTACCCATTTTATCCCCTTATGTTAATTTGTTTCTGGCTTTCCCCAGCCCTAACTTGCCATGTCAAAGCTATCATTCCCAGCATTCTCCTTCCTGTACAGCCTGCGTTGCCTTAGGACTCATGTGTCCAGAGAAACAGATTTTGGGGGTCATGGAGCACTACTGTCACAAGGGTCACTCTAATGCTGCCTTCGCATCTTGCATATTATAGCTGCGAAGGGCCTTGTGGGGAAGTTTTAAGACAGTGCTCACCTTGGTTCACTTTCTACCTCTCTTCTCCAAAAAAATAAAGAGCAAATTATAGTGCCTTTATCTCTGACCCCAGGCCACAGCTGGAGAAGAACACAAGTAAAACAGAGTCCTCATGTCTCTGAAAACCTCTGGCTGCCTTCCTGGGGTTGAGTCATGTCTCTGCTTCAAGAAAGTGCCATTAATTCGGTGCAGGAAGTGAACAAATACAAGTACAGTGTGTCGCAGAGCTCCCCAAATGAGCTGAGAACTTTCTGGGCTGTATCCAGTGTGGGCTGAAAGCAAAGACTAAAGAAGGTGTTGATGGGCCTGGAGCTTGAAAACATTCCTTTGGCACAACTATGAGGCTGCTCAGCATCTCACCGGGCTGTAGATTCTTTGAAAAATCCCTTTTGTTGGATCATGAGTTTGTTTTCTTTTTTCTCTCTAGACAATGCTGTGTTCATGATAATAAGTTTGCACAGATGAGCGTAATATTAGACTCAATCTCTGGGGTGGTTACCTTAGGGTTATGGATAGAAGTAAATGGATGACAGGGACAAAATTTTAAAGATCGCCTTTAGATGTTCTGTCTTGAAGGTGGCGAATCCAGCAGGATGTGACTGATGTCAATATGGTGATACCTTTGAATTTTCACAGGAGGATCTGAGAATGAGAGCAACTCCCCCATTGAAGAAGATTTAGATTCAAGTCTGTGCTAGGTACTTCTGCTGCTCAGAGGGGGGTCCCAGAGGGACCTCCTGCATGACATTTCTGGGAGTCCTGCAAACATGTGGAGAGGAGGCCCAGAAAACACGGTACCCAGACAAAAAACTTGTGCCTGAGCCAGAGACAGCCAGCATCAGCGGTGGTAGTACTATTGGATAATAATAAATCTACCTGGGGGGAGCCATTTTCTGGGTTCAGGAGGATCCCAAACTACAGCTCTCCATTTCCTGTGGCCGCTGCTTTTCAACAGTGTGAGCATATGGGGTTGACAGGGACTGTGAGGCTGACCCAGCCCCATAGTATCTCAAGATCCTCTTAGCTTGCTATAGTCGGCATGCTGAGTGTCATGACACCTCCCTACAGCCTTAGAGGAGAATGAATTCATACTTCCAAAGGGACAGAGAGAAGGTGACTGGAGTCTCTAAACTGAAGCACCTTGCTGATGCTCCCAGGCCATATTCATACTCTCTTACCCCTGCCTTCAGCTTCTTTTCTAATTAATTCTCTTACCTCCTCCTTTTCTGACACTGGGTAGTAATAGCTGGAGAACCCTTAAGATTCCCAGTTGGAGCTATCTCCAAATCATTACTTTTCCTTGGCTAGCTCTACCAGGATCCAGAGCTCAGGTCCTGGGCAAACCTTCCATATGCCTGCCACCTGGTTTCCAACAAGAGCCCACCTGAGGTGCTGATGGGCTGGGCATCTTAGTCCATGTGAGTGTTGCCTCCAGCCCTACACTTGCTGGCTTGCCCACAGCAGACCCTGATAACTCCTAGCTCATATTTTTGAACAGGGAGCAAGGCTGGACACTGAAGCTGTGGGGACCATTCAGACCCTGCACTTGGCTCCGGCCACCCATCTCCCACTCAGTTCCAGGGTTCTGGGGCTGAGCATGTATGCTGCCTTCCCCTCACTCAGCAGGAGGAGCTGGCCACTTTCCAAGAGTCTCAGGCATGGAATCCAGGCCCTTCTCCTCCCCTTCCTCTTCTGCACCCAGGAGGCCTGGATCAAAGTGAAGAAAGAGGTGAATGGGTTTCATGGAGCACAGTCGTGCGGAAAGACTGGGAGAGAGACATGGTTGGCGTATCTGTCAGCAATTTGAAACCTAGAAGGCTTCCAGAAATGACGGGGCTGGAAAATTGAGCCCAGCTTCCTGGCCTTATGCCAGTTGAAGGAGGCCAAAGGAGCTGCAGCTTGTCAGCCCACTGGTTGGGGCCCTTCTCCTAATTGCAAAGACCTACGTGGGTCTGGCCCCATCTATGAAAGCATGAAACACACTTAGAGGATTTTCCAGACCCAATGTCTGAGCCAGAGGCCAATCACCGTCCTCCTGCACACCAGCAGGGCATGGCATGTGCTGTGTGGTGAACATGATGTGGAGTGGAAGGATGCTGCTGCGTAAGAGGCCCAACAACCCTTAATTGATCATTTAATCCTTAAGTGATTAATCTTTAAGCATTGATGGTCAGGCAGACCTATGTTCAAGTCTTGACACCTGATGATCTTGGGCAAGTTACTTAATTGGACAGATTCAACTTCCTTGTTTGTCTAATAGCAATATTATCTACCTTAGGACTTCTGTTGAAAGGAATAAATGGGTTAAAAAGTACTAAAAATCATGCATGCCACAAAATTAGGACAAAAAAGTGTAGCAAGTATCAATGTACCAAGTAATGCTTAAAAGGACCTTGAAGTTTAGAAGCTGACTTTATTTTTTATTGCTATATTCTTGTGATGCATAACAGTTACATTCATCATGTGAAATTGATTAACATGTATACTACATCTCAACGTTGTCACTTCCCTTCTCCCTTCTTTCCACTCTCCTTCATCTGTACCTTCCCCCATGTCTTCACATAGGGTGCCCCCTTTTTTCTTTTTATCTCCTTTAATTTTCTTGTCATTTTGTTTTAGTATTTTTATATGTATATATGACATTTTCTTTATCCATTCATCTGTTGATGGGAAAATAGGCTTCTTATAAGATGTACTTATTATGCTACTATGAGTTAGGCTGCTATAAACTTGGCATATGCATGTATTACTAGAGTATGGTGGCTTTAACTCCTCCAGGAAGATACTCAGAAGAGAGACAACTGAGCTAAATAGAATTGTTTTTGAGGAATCTCCACACGGATTTCTTCTGATTTCTGTAGTGGTTATCCTAGTTTGTATTCCTGCCAACAGTGTAAAAGACTTTCTTATCCAGCCACGAACTCACCAGTCAGTGCTTGTTATTTTTTGATTTCCTGGTGGCAGCCATTTTGAGTTGCATTTCTTCAATGGGCAAGGATACTGAACACTTTCTCATGTACTCGTTGGCTATTTGTACTAGAAGAAAACTTTAAATGCCCAATAACTTTATTGCAGAGGGTCTAATTGCTACCTGTAACAGAAAATCATTCCCTACTCTGATGAGCACATAGGAAGATGGTAACAACTTGCATCTGAAAGGCCTTGGCCCAGTTTTCTCCTCATGTCCACTGGAGTGTGTGCTAGAATCCTACACTGTCTCATATATTAGGAAGTCTCACCTTTCATCTCGCATATCCTCTGAAATGATTCTTAGCTATTGCTACAACATCTTCTCTAATGACTCACTTAGTATATACTTACACCTCTCAGTGTTGGACATGTCCCCATTCATCCGTTCAGTGAAGAAAGATTCTTGATCATCAGCTATATTCACTGTATGATTAGATGTGAAAGACACAGCTGTGAGAATAGGACGTGTACAGCTTTAATGCCTGTGAGTCTATCTGGAAGACACATATTGAATAAATGATAGCACAAATATTTAATTATTTAATGGCAGCTAGGAATGCCCATAAACTAAGTAACTCTGCTCAACCCCTGCAAAATCACTTCCTGCTCTTCTAGGATTCCAGGGAGAAATGAGAGGGCTCTGTTTCTTTTAGGTTCTCATAGTCTTTGGAGAGAAATTCTTGCTTCTTTAGTTCATGGACCACCTAACACATGTATTGCTCACAGGTGGAACTTAGCCCCATCCTCATTTTCTCTGTGTTTATGTGAGATAATTTATGGGTTGTTAGACCTTCCTGGAGATTTTTTATGGGATAGTGGTGCCAGAATAGAAGTTCCTATCATAGCGATTTAAACAGATTCATATTGCTCAATAAGCAACTCCTTTCTCCTTTCCTTTCTTAAAACATTGTTCAGCAAACTCCGGCACTCCAGATCTTACCCCAACATTGGCCCAGACCTACAGTACCTGGCTGATTTCTCACAGCACTCTCTTTTTGTGTTAGAGAAATGAATTTCTCCATCTCCTCGTAGGAAGAGTTTTGCTATTTATTTTGTCTGTTGCACAGGCTCCTGTCGATCCCCAAGGTCCTTACCTTCTACCTGGAGCTAATCACTGTGGCATTTTCCTAAACAAACGGCTCTCCACTTAGGAACAGTGGGCTGTTGGCTCTTAATACATTTTTGCCCCTGATCGTGAAATACAAAGTACAAGTGTCATGCATGGGAGCACTGGGGTGCTTGCCTTAGAGAATGAAAAACAGTATGTGTTTGGCAGGAGAAGGTAGGAAAGAAAATGGGACTTGAAAGGCCAGTGTGGCTGAGCCATAGGGAGTGATGGGTGGTGGGGACTGAATGAAGCCTGACAAAAGTGCAGGGCATCACTCCCTGCCCGGGATGCTGATCTGATCTTATAATGATTCCTTCATGGATCCAAAGTCTGTCACCTGTCCACCCTTGGTTCTTCTGGGATAGGAGCACTAGGGTAGGGCAGGAGCCAGAGCGAGCCTCTCAGTCACTGGCTGGCAGCTTGGAGTCCCTGCAGCTTTGATTACAGCAAGATGTTTTTCCCTGTAACGTTTCCAAAGCTTTTAAATGTTATTTATTTCTTAAAAACCTGAACTGCCCCAGCCTATACAGAATCTTTGTGTGCATTAGAAAGAATAAGACACCCTCAGGGGGATGATGCAGAGTTTGCTGGAAGAGCCTGGGTTGCATGCAGTTCAGCCCACCTTGGAATTCACCTTTTGTGCAGGCTGCGAACTGTATCATCAAATAAGGCAGCTCCACTTACAACGAGCCATGAAGTCGGTCAGAAATGTAAGACTCTTGGTCTCATCCACGAGGAGGCTGAAGCTCCAGGTGGCAGAGTGCTGGAATTGCCAACCACATCTCATGGCTCATATCAGGCAGATTCTAACCCAGAAATGCTACAGGATAAACTGTGGTCTGGATGCAAAGGGCCAGACAGGTGTAGGCTCGAGTGCTGTTTCTTTCCACCTGCAAAAACTTGAGCTTTCCAAAGCCATCTTTTGTCATCAGTTAAATGGGGATTAAAAAAATCTGTATCATCCAGGACTATTAGGAAAGTTAAAGGAATGAGTTGATACAAAGCTTCCCTGCCTACACCTGCCACATGCAGATGTTAGTTGATGTTGGCTCACAGCCTGAGGGGGAGGGTCAAAGTTGAGGAGGGCAGCAAGCCTGGGTTCAGTCCCCAGGACAGCTGAGAAGAGGATTCTGGTTCTTTCTGGTGACTCACAACCTGGTGACTAGTGAGTATGAGAGGCAGCCTGTCCTGCTGGGAAAGAGCCACCCACCCCGGCTCCACACAATCTATGGACTGTGGTGGGTGGGGGAAATCTGGTAGGCAGGATGCAACTCCTAAAAATAATCTATCACAAAATCTGAGAAATAAAGAAAAACAAGAACTACTCTGAACAATATAAAAATAAGATTTCTTGTAGTTTGGGGAATGTGGTTATGTATTGGGAGAATGGGGGTAATCAGGGCCCAATGGACAGAAGGTAAGGAAGACACCTGGGCTTCACCCAAGAGCAGAATTCCCCCAGGGACTGGTGGTAAGAGGTGGAGTGGCCACCTGTTGGCAATAAGAGGGTCAAAATCCCTAAACAGTAAAAATTCACTAAAGGGGTCTGTGACAAAGAGGGAATATTGGATATTGAAACAGGTTCATTTATACTATTTCAGGAATTGTTTCTCTATTTATTCTTTCCTAGCGGTTAAGTGTCAGCCTCCCTAGCTACGTTAAGAATCCCTCTGAAGTTGAAGGGAATGACCTTTCCGAAGGTAACTTTAGATGTGGATTCTTAGGCACAGTGCAGGTGTCCCCAGAGATCAGCAGTCCTTGGTTTCCTCATCTTCATCCCCTTCTCACATCCCTAAATCTCCATAAAACACCCCAGCTTCCCAGCCATGTGGTTCTTCTCTGGGAATTGACCCACTGTCCCTTTCACAGAGTACTCTGTCCCAAATAAACTCTTAACCTTATTTTTGCCTCACTGCTACTTTTTTTTTTTTTCTGACCTGCAACGCTCACATATGCCATGTAGCGCAGCAAGAGGTTCTTTGTCTCAAGGACCGTGCCTTAGGCTTTGGTGTCCTTCGCGAATTTCTCTGTTCACTGATGTGGCATTGGTGGGAGGCAAGATCTGTGCCTCATTTATTCATTCTTTAAAAACAGATACAAAACACATATATTATCCAGGCACTATACTAGGCCTCTGAATAATAAATATAATAAGATGTGAGAGAGTCTGTTTTAGTTTCATTTTTTTCAGACTTGGTTCTAAGTATTTGGCTTCGTTTTAATTCTAATCTTTTTAACAACGTGCTCTTCTGGCCCTACTCCCTACTTTGGAATCATTGCTTCTGGAGAAATTGCTAACTTTTCACATTTTTTCCCTGCCTTTTCCCCCTGCTTTTCACTGTAGAGATAGCCAAAAGCCACAACAGTACCCGTGTGACAGCTTGAATATTGGGCTGCCTTGAAATTTCCTCCATTAGATTAGGTAGTCTACTGCCCTCAATCTCAGTTTCAGGCAAAGTCATAGGAAAGGGCCGAAGTGTAAACACACTTTTGCCAAAACATAACACGTATGTTCTTTAGATCAATTGCCAATAAAGTCCTATTTCCATGTGAAACCTCTTGAGCTGGCATTTAAAATCCACACTTCGTCAGTATTCTGGTCTTCTGAGCTCCCACCAGAAACCCCCAGCAAGCTTGGCTCATGACACTCTAAGGCTTTGCTAGCCAGTATCTTCAAACCTTTCCCCAAACCTCCCACAAACCAGCCCCAGAGGCTTCTAAACCACATTATAAGGTAAAGTCACAGTGATGGCCCCACTTCTCCAGTACCAATTTGTCTTAGTTACTCTTCTGTTGCTGTAGCAGAATACCAACATGAGCAGTGTAGTGGGGAGAAAGACTTAGTTTAGCTCAAGTTCCAGAAAGCCTCAATCCATTTATGGGTAACTGGTAGTGGCAGAAGCACATGGCAGAGGCCCAGGTGGGGGAGTTCTCTTCACAGCTTAACAGATAGAAAATCAAATGAGGGAGGAAAAATGGAGCTAGCATGTACCCATCCAGATCAAGCCCCATATTCCGCCCCTTCTGAGTCTAGCCCCAGTGATTCACACTTTCTTAGTCCCATGCTCAGTAATAGGCCACATACTCATAATCTGCCTCATGCTTCTAATCTACCACATGTTTGTAATCTACTCTTCCTGATTAGACCCTACACCTCTCAAGAACACATAGTTTCATAGGCATCTCACAACATGCATAGATATGAGGCATTTGAGGAATATTCCAGATCCAAACCATAATAGAATTCCTCATTTAACTTTGATTTCTAATGTGTATGTATGTATGAAAGTGTGTGTGAAGTGTGTGTGTGTGTGTGTGTGTGTTTAGTGTAAATCTTTGTAAGAGGCTATTTGCCTATGTGTAGTTATATATATAAGTCTTTCTGTAAATGCATGACTATGGCTATATTTGTTGAAGTTTATATTATGTGTGTATGTCTGTGTAAGGCCTAGGCACGTATGTATCTGTATGCACATCCTCTTCCTTAATAATTACGAAAAAATGTAGTGTGAATTCTTACAAACCCATGCATTATGCACATCAGAACGGGAGTTGTGATTGGAGAGTATTTTGTTCAAGGGAATCTGGGATCTGGGTGTGCCTACTGCCTTGCATCACATCCACCTCGTGTGGTCAGATGGGCACAGGTGGAGGTGAGCATCTGAAGAGTCAAGTAAGTGGCCAAGAGAAGACAGAGCAAGTGGGACCCAGGAAACAAAGACCACAGTAAAATGCTTTGCCAAATCCAGTTAGAACTGACAAGTAGTTAGAGCTTCACGTAGGAGCTGAGGGGCTGGCAGGTATCTGAGGACTGGAGAAAGGATCCCTGAAAACGATCAGAACCAAGGTGGTACCAAAACAAAGGCCGTCTCATCAAAACTGATGGCAGGATGGCAGCCAGGGCAATGCCTGATTCCAGTCAGGGGTCATTGTCCAAAGGTCACTTGGAGCTTTTTAAGACATGAGCCACTCACTTAGGACACCAGTGAACATTGAGCCTCTTGGGTCAGATGAAGACAGGTTGACTGAGAAGATCCCAAAGGGCCCAAAAAGGAATGGTTGGGGCCAGACAGTACGTTGAGGTCATTTAAAAATATGCAATTCTTGTTTACTGCTGTCCTTATGATGATGGTTTGTCACTTAGATGGGCTTCTTTGAAATTTATGCTTACTTAATATCATTTTATTATGCAGTTAATCACCAGAAGGAAAGGGAAAAGGGAGTGTCTGTGAATGCTTCTATTTCATTTGCTTAATGGAGCGCTCAGAGCAGGAGAGAGAAGGCTCCCTAATCATTTATTTCGGTAATTGGAGTTGTATTTGAGAGTTTCTGACAGCATCACCCAGCCGCTCTGGGCAGAGAGACTGACTGCCTTTATCTTGGTGCCCATGAACGGATCCAGGCTTGCCTTCAAAGCCATGCTGTCTTCTGGGAGAGCAGATAACAGAGCCGATAGGAGGAGGAGGGCCGAGGAGGATGCAGAGGCACCCTTGCAAAGCTTGTCAGAGCTTGGAAGAGAATTAAATCTTATTTCCCACAGTAATCCAGATTGTTGGTTTCTGGACTGTGGCAGGGATTTTGGTTGTTAATTCCAATCTTCTCTACCCGTAGCTGGATTTGCTTTCCACTCTGGGCTTGTGAACTTGGGCTGACTTGCACGCTTGCTTGGCTCTGTTCTCAGCCCGGGGCTGGGGGGAGGTGCAAAGGCTGCTGGGATAGGCCCCAGAGGTAAGATGTTTCGTCTCTGGGCTTCTTGGCACAGCTTCCATGATATGCAGTCACATTTCTTATCCAGAGGAGGGTCAGCCGCGCATCTCCAGGTAGGAGCACTGGCTGAGTAGAGTTTAATACTGACCCTGCTGGGGCAGCCTGCCTATCTCCTGACCTCATGGAGGAAGGCAGTGGAACACAGTGTAGGATAAGAATGTGCGCTCCAGACCCACTGTCCTAATACACATTTTCTGTGTGATCATGGGCATGTTATTTGCTCAGTTTCCTAAATCACAAAATGAGAATCATAACAGTATCTGTCTCTGGAGGCTGTTATGAGGATTGTGCAGAGATACATATTATATAGAAGCATATGTGTTATATATTTATAAACATATGTATTAAGTGGAGTCTTCCTTTGTCATCTATGGGGGATTGATTTCAGGACCCCTGTGGATGCCAAGATCCATAGGTTAAAATGACGCCGTGTTTGTGTATAACCTGTACACAGCCTCCTGTATCCTTCAAATCATCTGTAGACTACTTGCAATCAATCCAACAGTGTAAATGTTATGTAAATAGTTGTTAGACTGCACTGCTTAGAGAATGAGGACAAGAATCTGCACGTGTTCAGTACATATGCAGATTAGCTTCCTTAATATTTTCGGTCCCCAGATGGTAGTACCTGCGGATACAGAGAGCTTAGAAAAGGGGCTGGCACACAGGTATCTCATGATATTACTTTGGCTGTATCTTTAAAGTGGGGGTTAGGTGGTTTCTCCTTTAAGGACCACAATGAAGATTAAGTGAGGTTGTGCTTACGGTGTTTGCCTAATACCTGGCAGACAGGAAGCCCCAGCACAAGCAAGCAGCTGCCGCTGCTGTCAATGACAGCAGCCTGGATGCCAGACAGCGCGGCGATCCCGGGGAGACAGCCTGCCTATCGCGTCGCCTAATGGGAGGAGGGCCCATTCCCATTACATCACGAGGGCTTTGCAGAGAGGCGCACGCACGCCCGTCTCTTCAGCGGACTCCAGGCCTGGCTGAGTGTCCCCTGTCTTATCGACCCAGGGAGGCGACAGACTGAGGGGGCTGTTTCCTCCATGGAAAAAAATTACCCCGCCGTGTGCGAGATGGAGGAGGAGTGGACAGGACTGGGCAGGGGGCCAGGGAAGGAGGAGGAGGAAGGGGGTGGGAGGGGCCAAGGGATGGCTGGGCTCCTACTGGAAGCAGCCGCCCTGTCTAGAGGTTTGCTGGGTGCTGGATTCCTGCCTGGCGCTTGCTCTCAAAGACCGCCTGCATGTGACTCAGCTGGCACCCTCCCTTGTCTGTAGAAGACCCGCTTCCAGAACGAAGCCGGAAGCCCCTTATCCGAGGCCAAGTGCGCCATGGGTGCTGGGGTTAAAAGTCTGGGCTGACCCACAGATTAAGAGCTTGCTTGCTCATTCTACTGAAGCAGCCAAACCTTCCTGGATGACAGACAAGCCGATCTGAATAGAGCGCAGAGAGACCAGGCTTTTGAGGGATCCTAATGCCGGGGGTCCAGCTAGGGAGCTGTGGGCTTTTTACAGCTGATATCAGCAATCTCCCCGACTAGTGCTGTTTCCCAATTGCCTAAAACTTACTTTTATTCTATAATTTCTTGTCTTTGAACAAAATCTCTTTATTTGGGGGTGGGGGGAGCTGGGGTGTTTACATTTTGGTATTGCGCAGTCTAATTATTATAACAGTAAGGCACTACCGCTTACCTAATGCTCACATGAGCCAGACTATCCTGGATGTATTGCGCAGTGGGTTCCATGCTCATATTACTGACTTCTACCACATTCTAGCTGTGGCACCTCAGATAAATGAACTCAACTTCAAACACTTTATTACTTTCCTCCCCTGCTCGGTAGGGACCATCCTATTGTAAGAGGTTGTTGTCCTGAAGATAACTAAGATTTGGGTGTGGAATAGAGAAGATACTGGGTCACCCAGGGCTCCTTTCAAGAAAGAATGCACAGACCAGCATTGGGAGATGGCCCCACCTCCAGCTGCCAGCTCCTAGGCCAGTTATGCCCTAGGCCCAGAACGTGTCAGAGATATGATTAGGGCATAGGAGCCTTACCTTCACTGGATGCTAATTAGGCAGCACTGCTCCTCCTTCCAGAATGGTGTCAGAGGAAGCCAACTTACCCTACAGTGTTTAAGTAAGACCCAGGTCCTCATAATACCCAAAGCCTCCAGTTTGTAATGGAGACACCAGGCACCCAGATCAGCAAGGACGAAATAAAACTGTCTGCATTTGCAAATCACATGGTTGTCTATATAGAAGATCTCAGGGAATCTACATTTGCCCACCTAGAATCAATAAATCAATTCAGCAAGGTTGTGGGCACCGGACAAAATACAAAAAGTAATTGTGTATCTATATACTAACAGTGAACACATGGACACTAACATTTAACATATAATACTATTTACCACCACTCAAAAAAAAAAAAACCTAGCAAAACATACATGGAACTTATATGCTGAAAACAACAAAATGCTGGTAAAAAGAAATCTCTAAATAAATATTAATCACATGTTCAGGGACTGGAAAATTCACTGTTGAAAATACATCAATACTCTCAAAATTGATTCATAGTTTTGATGCAGTTCCTTTGAAAATTTCAGTATGTTTCTTTTCCATAGAAATAGATAAGGTTATAGTAAAATTTAGAAAACAGAATAAAACAAATTTGAAAAAGAAGAATAAAGTAAGAGGAATTAGTTTTGTTGATTTTTAAGACTAAGTAGCTGAAATAATTAAGACCCTTTAATATTGATAAAATGATAGGTACATGGATAAATAGGAAAATATTGAAAATCAGGAATAGATATACATAAATGTCTTCAAGTGATTTTTAGGAAAAGTAGAAAACCAATTTTATGGAGAAATACTAGCTTTTTAATAACTAATGCTGGAAAAATTGGACAACTACAGGAAAAAATGAAAACCAAAATAAGGAAGCAAATAAGGCATAACCCACCCCACAACCTAAAACATACAAGTTATCAAAAATTAACTCAAAGTGAATCACCAGCTTAGACAAAAAAAAAAAAAAAAAAACATGTAAAACTGAAAACTTTTAGGAAAAACACAAAAGAGTCTTCAAAGTTGAACAGAGATTTCTTTGAACTCAGTATGAAAAGCATAATACATAAAACTAAACATTAATAAATTGGACTTAATCAAAGTTAGAAGATTTTGCATTGTGAAAAGTCCTGTCCGAGAGTGAAAAGGTGATGTAACGATAAGGAGGAAACCTACCCAGAGCACGTATCCAGTACAGGACTATATGTAGATTATAGGAACAACTCTCAAAATTCAACAGAAAAAAATTGAGCAACCTAACTATTAAGTAGGTGAAGACATGAAAAAATGATCACTGAAGATATTCAGATAGCAAATAAGCACAAGAAAAGATGTTCAAAGCTATTAACCATTAAGGATATGCAAATTAAAACCACAGTGACGTGACTGCATACCTATCAGAATGGCTACAATAAAAATACTGTTAATAGTAAATGTCGGCAAGGATGCAGTGAACCTGCTAGTAAGACTAGTAAAGTAGATTCGGCCTCTCTGAAAAATAAGCTTATAGTTTCTTCAGAAAAAAAACACTAAATGTGTAGCTACCAGAGAACCCTGCAATGCATTTTTAGGCTTTTATTCTGAAGAAATGAAGGTTTATGTACATACAAAATTTTGTACATAAAAATTCATAATACTCTTTGTAAGAGCCCCAAAATGTCCTCCTACAACTGAGTGAATAAACAAGCAGTGCTACATCTACACTATGGAATACTATTCAGCAGTCAAAGAGGAACAAAATATTGGTATATAAAATAATTTAGACCCATCTCCAGAGAATAATATTGAGTGAAAAAGCTAACATTAAAAGATTACATACTTTGTGATTCTATTTACATGATGTGCTTGAAAAGACAAAATTAAATAGAATCAATTAATAGTTGTAAGGAGTTAAGGATGGAAGTGAGGTAGAGAAGGTGGAAAAGTGGGTGAGGGAACAGAAAGCAACACGGAGAATCTTTGAGGTGATGAATCGTTCTGTGATCTGATGGGTCAGTGTCATTGTCCTGGGTTTGATATTAGACAAACCTGGGTAAAAAGCAAATGAGCTTTCTCCATAGTCTCTAAAACTGCATATAAATCAGTAATCATCCCAAAAGAAAGTTTTAATAGTGAAAAAGAGGACAGTCGGTAGGAAAAATCTACCCACTGAGCAGGGCCAGTTACCCACTTTACTTGGAGATAAAAGTGACCTGAGGTAAAAACATATGCAGACAGACTCATGACAGTTGATAAGGGTTTCAAATAGAAAAATGGGATCAAGGAATATTGGGGTACAGTGGTAGTGTGAATGAAACAGCCATGGTAGAAGAGATGAAGAATGCTGGCAGCCCTCATCATGGACTCCCAGTAACCAACACTGATCTAGCTAATGCTGCTGCCTGGCATCCAAACTTCCAGCAGTAGCGACCAATGCTGAGGCCCCAATATGGCACTGCACCTTAGAAGATCAACCGTTTATTCCATGACAAGTTGGCTACACCATACTAATTCTGTTCCAGAGGGTCAGTGTCTTGTTTTCTGAGAATTAGACATACACCTTGAATTTAGATGTGTCTTTTCTTAACAACATTGACAGATTTTCCTTAAGATCCTAGATAACATCATGATAGACCAGTGCAGAAGTCACAGAAGTGGGTGGGGTCATTGGGGATGGCCACATTGTGCATCATCCAGAGACTCTGGGCTGGTGGTCTGTTGAGTGGTTTACTGAAGGTGCAGTTAAAGCAGCATCTTGTAGGAAACCGTCACAAGGATGGAGTGTCATCAAGTCTACTCATCATATACATCAAGTCTAAACCATTTAAAGTGGTCCCATGGGGAAGAATATGTTGACATGGAAACCAAGACATAAAATTAAACATGTCCCTAATTGCCATAACACTCATGGATCTTCGGGGGAGACTTTGTGTGTCCTTAGCTCTGCAGAGTCAGAGATCTCCAGCATTCTCATCTCTGTGCCCTGTTGTATATGATTGCCTCTGCCTGGAAGACTCGTCACTTTCCACCTGAATATTCTTCCCACCAGCCTATCTGGTCCAAGCTTAGATACTAACCTCTTCCTGAAGTCTTACCCACCTGGAGCCTGGCCCAGATGCCCTCATAAGTGTCCCTGGTACAAAGCCCTTTCTAGTTTATGCTTTCCAGTAACTTTGCTTGTCTTTCTATCCATCCCCACATACCACCCACTGAGCTCTGTACAATGATCTTATGCCATGAAAGTTGCAACCCCACAGAGCTAACAGCATTCAGCAAAGAGTAGATGCTTTGTGTTTGTTGAATGACAAACAGTATATCAAAGCAGGGATCAAAACATGTGAGGCTGGCCTTGTGTCCTGAAAGCTGCCACCATTGTCAGATTTAGACATGTCTGATGCTCCAGTAGGGAGCTCTATACTCTGGGTCCTTCCCAGGCCACAGTTTTGCTCATCTTTCAAGAAGACATCTATTATACTAGATTTAATTGTAAAAATGAGTGCAGTGTGACATGTGACTGCACAGCTCATGTTTCATTTTAAGTTAACTTGTTCCTAATTTAAAGCATAAATTGATCTCTTGTCTTACCCTCTTTCCAGTCAGCAGCTCTCTGTAGACAAGACAGTGGAAGTCCCTGAAAAATCTGGCCTCTGTACTCTTCGTTCATACCATTATACAATTTTCCTGGCCAAGCAGAAACATATTTCCCTCTTTCACTTTCTGATGGTTATATATATATGTGTGTGTATAATCGGGAGAGGTGTTTTCCAAGTGCTGTGAAAGTGTATCCGCATTTGAGTTAGAACTTTTTAGTCACCTGAAGTTTACACCACAATATCTATTTTGCTTTTGCCCACATCACTTATGTTACTGCCCCCTTGTCTGTTCTGGACCTTTAAGCACTCTTACCAGTTCCTCTACACTGAGCCTTTCATCTTGATTAGCAGTGAGTCAAATTGTTATGTCATGGACGTTAGACCAATAATAGATGAGTTTGACCTTCACCTTCACCACTGGTCAGCTATGAGACTTTATTCAAATGCTTTAGCCTTTCTGTACTCCATATTCCTTGTTTGTGCAACAGGCTTAATAATGGCTCCCATCTCACAAAACCTGAATGAGGTTATACAGGTAAAGGGGCTGGTCCATAGTGGATGCTCAATTAATATTAAAGTTTGGGGCATGTTTTAATATCTTCAGTAGATGCCTGAAACATCAGATAGTCCCGAACCCATATTTCCTGTTTCTCATATATATTAACTACAGTAAAGCTTAATTATCACAACATACTTAATAAAAATTACTTAAAACATATGGACAATTTGGGTCCAGGTTTTTGCATTTCATATTTTTAGGTTTGTAGCTGACCATGTTGGCTGAAACAATGGAAAACAACCTCGTATATCTGTGACGAGGGGATCACTATACCAAGGTTTTCCAAGCTCGTCTCTTTTTCTTTGTGACCTAGCCATAAGAGTGGGGCTTCAAACTCAACTCCTTGCTCTTCTCCTTCCTGGCTTCATGACCTGGGGAATATCAATTAACCTTTCTGATCTTTAGTTTTATCTTGAGTGTAAGAGGCACCAGCGTGCTACCTTGGGGGCCTTTGTAGAGACGAGATTGGTATGAAGGATCTCTGTGCATGTAGTTCCTTTGGTGAAGAATTCAGGAGGGCCCCTTGGCCTCACTACAGCGCCTGTCCACAAGGCAGTTTGTCTCCCTGTCCTAACAGCTCCCATCTGACATGTGTGCCTGCGGATTAAATTCACTTTTTTCCTGTCAGCTTCCCTGAGTTTACCTTCATCCATTTTATTCTTGTAACACTGGTTTGCTTAAGGATCCCACTCACCAACACACACACACGCACACACGCACACATGCACACACACACACACACACACACACACACACACACACACACAGTGGTGTCCAGGAACCTCCATCAATGTTCAAGTTCAATGTTCCTCCTAATTTTCAAAGGAGGAAGTTTGTGCTCAGGTCTTTCTGAGAACTGGGAATCCTGGGAGAACTGATTCTGATCTTTCTCATTGGTCACATTTAGGGTGAGTTGGCTCCAGTGTTGCTGTAGTTTCATAGAACAGTGGAATTTTGCATCATTGGAATCATTGACTGAGCTCATTTATTTTATGTGCTTATTTGTTTATTTTATTTCTTTATTTTTGAGAAAAGATCTTGCTATGTGGTCCAGGCTGGTCTTGAACTCTTTATGTAGCTCAGGCTATTCCCATAATTCCTGTTTCAGCCTCCTGAATGCTGGGATTACAAATGTGTACCACCATGTTCTACTCAATTCCTTTATTTTAGAGAGGAGGAAACTGAGGCCTATAGCAGGGAAAGATTTGCCTAAGAACCCATATTTGGTGTTTCATAAGAGTTGGCACTTTACTTAGGTTGGATTCCCTAGAACCAGGCTCTGAGACAAGGATTCTTTTGTGAGTTGTTGAAATAGATTCTGGAATAAAGGGAAAAAATCAGGACAGAGAAAATGGCAGAGCCAAGACAGTGTGTAATTTTAGGCAGCAGTTCAGTGTGGTGATTTTAACCTGATCCTACAGAGAACTTATGGCGTACACATTGTCTCAAAATTTGAGAAGATTGTAGAAAATATTGCTGATTGTATGTATACTTTCTAGTCAAGGGCTAGTGATCAGCAGGAGAGGGGTGAAATTCATTAAGAGGGCACTGATCTACTGCTGGCTGTCTGCATTTTGCATAAGTAATCGCAAAGCAGGCCTGCAAGGAGAGTCAGAGATGGTGGCCTTGAAGCTAAGAACGTAAGTTGCAGGGGAAGGACCCTTAGGAATAAAAAGAAGAGTCCCTGGGCACTGGGGTAAGCACTGACAGTGTTATCTCATCTTTAAAAATTCCCTTTTTCATTTTTCCTTCCTTATCTTCCATCATAGTTCCTGTCACATAAACTAGTATTCTGAATTGTTTTCCTGATTTGTTACTGGAAAATGTGAAAATTAGTATAACCAGTAGGTAAACAGTCTGACATTTTCTCCCTCATTTGAATAGTTAATGGCCTGGTAATTCCGCAACTAGTTATAAACTCTTGCTTATGTATGGGAAATCATCGATAAGAGTATTCAGAGCACAATAGTTCCAACACAGAGAAACACCCTACATGCCCATCAATACAGTTTTTGTGGAACATTCACATGGTGGAATATTATACAGTGATAAAATAAGCAAATGGTAGCTTCCCATAAATGCATGTGGAAATATCAAATAAATCAAGAAACTACAACAGCACATATGCTTTTGTTTATATAAAGATTTAGAAATAGGCAAAACTGAGCTATGGTATTTGGAATTATTTGTATAGATAATAAAACTTTAAAGCAAAAAAAATTGTAATTACTAGAAAAATCATGGTAGTTGTTATCTTTGAAAGATGCAGGATAGAGGAGTTGTCTGGTAAGTGATCATACTCTATTTCTTTACCTGGTGGGGATGGGTTATGAAAAAGAAGTTCTTCAGAGGTAAGTGACTTAGATGTAGACATCTAAATTCTCTATGTGTTATATTTCTTAATTTCAAGATGTTAAAGGTCTATGACTCATTTTTAAAATTTAATTCCCATTTCTCTTTTGTTCTTTTCATTGTAGAAAGTACATGTGACATAGTCTTGTCATTTCAACCAGTTAAGTATGCGAATCAGTGATGCAAAATACATTTATAATTTTTCTGACCATTACCATTTTCAGAGCTTTTCATCGTCTCAAAGAGAAATTCTGCTCATTTAAGTCAGAACTCAGCATCCCCCCTGCCACCAGCCACTGGACTCCTGGATTCGCCTTTTCTTTCTATATTCACAAATTGACCTGCTCTAGGTGAGTAGAATATACAGTATTTGTTCTTTTCTGGGTGAATTATTTCACTTAGCACAATGTTTTCAAGATTTATGCAAAAGGTAGCATGTACTGGAATTGCTTTCTCCTGGTAGAATAATATTCTGTTGTGTAAATGTGCACCATATTTTCCTTATCGATGTCAACTAGTACTTTGCATCACTTGACAGTTGTAAATGAAGCTGCTGTAAACATGACTATAGAAATACTGTCTGAGTCTCAGATTTCAGTTCTTTTGAGTATATGCCTAGAAGTGGAATTACTGGAACTCACTCTGCTTTTAAGCCAAAGGAATAGATTTCTTCTCTTCACCACAATTTGTGGATAATTCCCAACCAAAAGAGGGATAAATATTGAAGGTTTGGGTGAAGCAAGGAAATGAGACAAGCACTCAACTTTGGCCACCTGGGGCTGAAGCAAGAGGCAGATGGCATCTGGGGTTCTTGAGTCCCACTCTCCTTCCACTCTCTGCACCCCCAGAATGTGCTCCTTCTCTCTGGGCCCAGGGAAGCTGCTGTTTCCTGGGAACAAGAACTCCTTGTTAGTGGGAAAGAGAGCAGACAAGAACCAATGGACCATGTTGCAGACTCCAGAGGCGTCTTGGCAAAGATTAAAAAAGATAATATCCAAAACAACTAGGGATGTGAGTTTCAAACTAGAAATCAACCTTACATTAGTGTTCCTCCCTAGCAGTTATGTTCACAAGTTGAAAGAGGAGATGAGAAGGAAAGGAAGGGGCAGGAAGAGAGAAGGGATAGAGGATCAAAGATGGAAGACGTAACGAAGTTGGAAGCTGAGGAGGTAGAAAGGATAAACAGAAGACAGTGGAAAAGGAACAATATTTTCCAGGGGGAAAGGGTCAGGGAAGGCGGGCATCCTTGGGCAGGTGCTACTGAATTCCACAGGATAATAACAACCTGTCGATCTCAGTGACTGGCACTCCATTTTATGTAGCCTGAAAGTATAAAGGCAGTGGCACTGACAGAAACAGGCATATTTAAATCAGTGAAACAGAACAGTCCTCATCCTGACCCTCCTGGAGCACATTCCCACCTAATATATTATTGACAAGGTTGACTTTTATCAAAGCGTTCTGGCCTACTGTGTAATAAATGTGTATCATCCACTCTGTATCACCCATTACCTCATTAAAATAATTGTCTTAATTTCATTGTTAAAGTGATTAATAGGGCAAGTGTTAAGGGAAATTAATACTCAAAAGGAAGAATAACTGGAGCCGAAAAATAACTCCTCTGAATTGGGGTGGTGGTAAAGTTAGAAATTTTGTAGTTAATGAGCCTTAGAGAGTTAAATATAGAATAGTCCAGGAGAGTAGCCAAGTGTGAGAGAGGGAGAGCTAGACAGGATGGTTGAGGGAGCGTGGAGAGAGGGAGAGAGAGTTGCGGATGGATCTTTGCACACTCACAGTGAGCTCACAGGGCGGGGGAGAGGAAGGAGGTCAGTCCTGCAGACCTCTTTGACCCCTCTGTGCTTAGGATGGAGAGAACGATGCAGTGATCTACCCAGCATGGTGCCTGTATAAGCTCTGGCATGGAGAGTTTTCAGCCATTCTTGCCAACTGGGGCCCTAGACTGAGGCTGAGCTATTAAAAACAGAAGCAGAAGCAGCCCAGGAACAGGCTGCAGCAACACTTCCTCCTCGCTGAGATGCACGAGGAAAGTTAGCAGGTTCTATTTCCCGTGTCCAGTTATGATTCTTCTATGGCGGGTAGCTGAGGCCTTGAGTCCCTCTTTCAGGGATGAGCCAATGAAGAGGCAGCTTGGGGGCAGAACTGGTAGAGGGTATCTAGAGGGCCAACCTGGTCCAATGTTTCTATTCCAGAGGAATCTGAAGATATGAAAATATGGTTCCACCTGACAACTTCCTCACCCCTTCATTCCTTGTGTACTAAGTACCTGAGATGTAGAAGGTTCTGCTTTAACAGGAGGGCATGGAAACACAGAGTGATCTGGCCCTTAAAGGAATCTCCAGTCTAATGGAGACAAAGACATGCACATAATCACTGTTTAATACTAACTGTCTTGGAAATTACTTATGAATCTTTTAAAATTTTTTCATGTTGCCAAATTTCCCATAGCCTCTCAGCCAATGAAACCTTCTAGAAAACCTTTCTGTGTGCCTTTGCCACTAGGTGTAGGTGATGATCTGCAACATGGTCTACTTACCCTTTTACTCTGTTTTAGTGTTCTTCTGCCCTTGTCCTTCAAAATGACTGTGATGCTTAGAAGATGGCTAAAGATGCTCAACCATGGTAGCCCTTCTGCAGAGAAGCAAACTCACTACTGCCAGGTATGAAAATCAGAGTTGTGTTGGCTTCAGGTACTTTCTGGGAAACGAGTAAAGAAAAAATGGTTGTTAAAAAGTGTAGAGGACCATTGATGTTTAGGAAGGACATCGTAAATGTCACTGCAGCTTGTTAGGCTGTGCCCAGAAATTGTATGAATGAAGCCAGAAAAAAAAAAACAGCCCAAGGCATGTCACAACATTAGAGGCTGGGAGAGAATGGACAGCACTGAGTCCCTGGAGGCCACCTCCACAGAGGCGGTGCAGGGAGGGCTTGAAGGCTGTTTTGGGCAGCACCATGCTCTGACCAACATCTGCTATGCAGGTCTGATTTAAGCATTGGGTTTTGGAGGGCTGGGAGTTCAACACTGCTTCAGTTTCACTTGTGAGGTCTTCGTGCAACTACTATAATCAACAAAGTTAGGGACATATAATAAAGTCAGTGTACCAATGTTAGGGATAGAAAGTGTTCCATTAGGATCCATTCAAACACACCCTTTACAATGTAGGTGTCTTAGGGACTGGAGGAATTGCCCGGCAGTTAAAGTGGTTGCCTAGCAAGCACTTAGGCAAGCACTGAAGTATCCGAGTTCAATTCCCCAGCTCCTCATAAGCCAGGCATGGTGGCTCACACCTATAATCCCAGCAATTGGGAGGCCGAGGTAGGAGGACTGAGGTGAGTCCAAGCCTCGCCTGGTCTCCATAGTGAGTTCAGGTCCAGCCACAGCTGCAGAGTGAGACCTTGTCTCAAAAAAAAAAAAAAAAAGTTGGTGTCTTAGACACTTTCTCCTTGCTGAAATACGATATTAAGCACTCAAAGAAGGGGCTGATTTTTAACTTGCAGTTTCATAAGTCTTGTTCCATACATGGGTGGCTAGCAATGGCAGAAGAACATGGAGGAGGGCCTAGAGTAGAAAAGCGGTTCATCTCCTCACCACAGGGAGCAAAGTGAGAGAGACGGGCAGAGCAGGAAGGGGAGATAAAGTCTCCCAGGTCATGTCCAGTAATCCACTGCTTACGACCAAGTGCTGCCTCTTAACAGCACATGAAGTCATCAGTGGGTTAATCAACTTACTGAAGATATAATCAACCCTACAACCCAATCACCTTCTCTACACATGAGGCTTTTGGATGATATATCAGATATAAACCTTAACAATAGGCTTGGCAAAAATAAAATACATGGAAAATTAAAGGAAGAGTTTCTTGTGGAACTTATATACTGAAAATCTACCAGTTCATTGAGAAATAAAAATATATTTCTGCAAGATGAAAATGGTATAAAACTTCATGACCATTGTGAAAGCTATAATTTTATGTGCAAAAACCTAATTCAATACCTCCTAAGAGTTATATGGAAAGTGAAACACAAAATTGCGTTAACTATATAACTTCAGGAAGAGTCTATCCTTTAGAAGCAGAGAAATATTTGTAAAATTTTAAATAATAATCCAAACTGAATGTAGAGATTAGATTATGTTATAATTCTTATCTGGATGTATTTGCAGTTGTGCATTCACCACATTAATCAAAATGACTAAGTTTTGTGTTTAGTATTTCATTTTCAAATTCCATTTGGGCCATCAGTCATTCCTATTTGCAAATCTTCATATGTAGGAACTTGAATTAAGGGTAATATGTCAATTTCAAGATATCATATGAAGAAAAAAAGCCTCAAATATCATGTGAGCAAGATTCATGATAAGCTATCTTCTGTCCAGAAAATATAAAACATAAACATAAAGGAAAAAATGTATTGGAAACAAATGAAGCACACCCTAGATATAAATACCCTGCCTATCCTTTTCTCCTTGGTTGTAAATAAGCACCTATCAGTTGGGGGTCCATGACACGATCAAATAGCTGCAAACTTCTGAAACTTAACTAAAACCTTTGGTGGTGCGATGGTAGTAATGATTGCTGTTGGTAACACTTCAGACTTACTCCTGAGCTCCAAACACTTTTTTGGATGATGATTTTTTGGTTCTGTCCCAATGTTGACTTTAACATTTGGACTTTGGTTCTAATGTGAATTGAGCTAGTGTGAGAAATGCTCTGACAGTTATGGTAGCGATGTGGGTGAAATCACATCTAAGGATGCGGAAGGAGCAGGGAGGGCTTCTTCTAGCAGGCAGAGTGAAGACCAGTGGGACAGATTCAAAGTTTGCTGGGTATCTTAGTTACTTTCTGATCACTGGGACACAGTACCCAACACCTGCTACCTCAAGGAGGAGAGGTTTGTTTTGGAGCTATCAGTCCATTGGTCAGCAATGGCCTAAGAGCCTGGCCTGAAGGAGAGCCGCTCAAGGCATGGTGACTAGGAAGCAGAGAGTCAAAGTGGAGCCAGCAAGGGAGATACGCTTTCTAGGTTATGCCCCCAGGGATCCATCCCTCCAACCAGGCTCTACTGCCTAACAACAGCATCAGTGGGTTAATCCATTATAGTACTCGCATGATCCAGTCACCTAACACACACACACACACACACACACACACACACACACACACACACACACACGAGGCTTTTGGAGGACATTTGCATTTAAACCATAACATCTGGAAAACAAGCCAGGGTAGCACATTCTAGGAAGAATAAACAGTAAAAACAAATCTTAGATACATTTTGAACATCAGTTACCATTTTGATATTTCCAACGTATTATTTTCTGTAATCCCCAAACCGACAGGATATCCTGAGCATTCTTTTCTCCCTCTGTGGAAGAGCAGAGGGGCTCACAAAGAGAAAACTGCTGCTTTCTGCTCCCTCAAAAAGCCCTCATGCCCTATACCCCAGTTTCTTCTGCTACCTAATTTGGGGTATCAGGAAGGTCTGTGATGGGGAATGAGAAGTAGCTGGGAGAGCTCCGAATTTATTTGAGTGAGACCTGATTCCTTGTTTGTCGCATCACACCAGAACCAAAACCATTTGCTTTTCCCAGGCAGGAGTATCTCAGCCGCCAAGCAGAGCTCCTGGCTTGCTCTGTGCCCAGCTTTTCTGGACTTGCCCAGCGGGTCATCCTACCAAGCCCTCCTCTAAGGACCTGCTTCTCCTTGGGGGTGTCTTTTTTCTTAGGGTTTTTCTTTTTTCTTTTTCAACTCTCCTGGGGAAGGCCTGCTGTCTGACATAGTATTGTGTTTGGAAATGAGCCTCCTGGGCTGGTGAATAAATTGCATTTTATCCCTTCCTGTCACTTCTGGTTGGAGGAGCACCAGGAGATGAAAGCAGAGACTTCAAAAGCACTTCTTTTGACACAGAGCCGACTTTCTCATTTCCAAGCCCTGCCAGCCATGCTAAAACCAGCGCCTTGGCGGCACGCGCAGAAGCAGCACCTCAGCCATCATGGAGAATGTTCACGGCTTCCTCAGTGCAGTGCTGCCTCGAGGACAGCCTTCAGAGCACCTGGGAGCCCCCGTCTTCGGTGAATCAGCAAAAAGGGCAGGGTTCCATTCCCAGCAGTCAGGGCAGGTGACTCTTCTTTTGAGAGACCCTGGTTCCTGTCTGGAGTAACTTCCGCTTGTGTTGTCCTGTCAGGCTGTACTCAGGGACTCATATGGGGGAATACAAGAGCTCTGATGAGGTGGACTCCCAGCTACTCTCTTCTCCCTGTACTGCCTAGCTCTTGCTTTTGTGTCCAGGCTGAGCAGTCTCTTGTGTGATGACCCATAGTCTGCTCCTTCCCCACAGAGAGACACAGATCTGGGTTTGGAGACTGGGAAATCAGCCATTCACTGAACCTGCCCACCTGGTGCTACCCTCAGGTGGGCTTCTGCTCCTCTCAGGTGTATGTAACCTGATGAAATCCTCGAGGACTTGATCGCCGAGTATAGGCAGAACTTAAAAGGGGTTGAAAACAGAGGAAAAATAATTTAGTTCAGTGGCAGTCTATGCAGAGGTCAACATTTGACCTTGGAATTAGAAGACTGAAGGGGTTAATTTTTGCCTTTGCACATACTAGCTGAAACAGGGAGGTATGCAGACTATACCTCAGTTTTTATGTCTATAAACAAGGAAAAAAAAGTGGACTCATAACTGTTGAAAAAGTTGAATAGAGTTACTGAGTAAAGTACCTAGCTCGATACCTAGTTTATCACTGATGCTCAACAAAGGATGATTTTTATTGTTTCTGAAAAGTAGCAGACTTTGGGGAAGTCTTCCCCATTCCACTCAGGCAAGTTATAACCAAAGGAAGTTACTTTCTACCAAAAAAAAGACAACCACCATCAGCACCTACCACTTACTCGAGTCAGAGGAACCTGCGGTATCGTCTGATTCTTCAAGAGGGGGTGAATCATTGCTTAAGGCTTTGCAGCCCGAAGAATCAGAAATAAAACAAACTTAGCTTCATGCATTTACTCCACACTCACACTCACTTAACCTCCTCACCCTACAGTTTCCCTTAACCTCTTTGAGCCTCAGTTTCCCTAGAATAGGGTGTTCATGCCTACTTTTTAGGTTTAAGATGAGAAATAAGGACGATAGACACTCAGTTGAAAGGAATGTTTCACTATAATCACTTCGGGAAACACCATTTCATTTTAGTAATTCTAAGATGTGGAGCCATAGTCCTGGGTGTGCAAGGAGACTTCACAGGTCATTGACTCCAACCTCTTTCCACTCCAAAAGCCAAAAGGGAGACAGCTGGAAGGCCTGGCATGGTCTGGCTGACTTCCCAGTGAGGGAATAACAGGATGTTCCAGAAGATGAAGATACCCAATTGAGAACTGAGGGTTATGCTAGGAAAATTTATGGAGGTCAAGTGCCAGGACTTCCAGTATTTGTAGCCACACTATAAAACTCATTCAGGCTGGGGAGGCCCAATGCTGCATTTGCAGTGGTGCTATGAATTTTATGACATTTAGGGACAGCTCCCAGGCTGTTCTCACCTCTCTTGACTCCCTCACATTCCAATAGCCATGAAGTCAGAGACTCTTGGTACCTCCTCACCTGCCTCTTCTACAAGGGCTTTTCTAAACAGGGACTATGGATTGCATTTTGCTGGTGGATAAGAAAGCTCCTTGAAGAGGAAAACCCGGGGATGCATTGGCTTTTGTTTCTTCCAGCCTTTGCTCTCATCTCCTCTTTGGCTATAGCCAAATCATGCCCCTCTCCCTGAGAGGATTGAACACATTGTCCAGTCTCAGTTTCCTGAGGTTTAGGAGGACAACAGAAGCAATATGAGCCAGAGAGCTGCCGTCCGTCACCACATGTGACCAATTCACAGGACAGGAAAGAGAGAGAGCCCTGAATACTGATGGCTGCGCAGCTGCAAGAAGTAAAGTTTCCAGAATTGCAATGAGCAGCCTTGTGCTGGAGTTTTATGTCATTTGCTTTCAGTTCCATTTACAGTTATTTCTTGTTTTTATATCATGTTTTATTGAAATCCATTTTTTACTTTAATGCTTGATGCTCCATCATGGATCTTGCCTCCCTCCCTCCACCATTCGTCTCCTGAGTACGTGAAGGTTCCACATTATGCAAACACCACAGAAAAAGATTTTGAAGCATCACAGATCTTTTGTTCCTGCCTGAATTTCTCGGCAATGAGTATTTACTTTTCAGAAACCAGATTGGTCATACATGCTTGCAACCCAGGCTCTATTTCAGAATCTACAGGCAAGTTGGGCTGGAAGTCTGCTCGTCTCTTGGCTTTTAACTCTGTAGGGCACATAGTCCTGGCCTGTGTTCACAGTGGGTTTCATCTGTATGATCACTGGTAGGCAAACTAGATTTTTTTTTCCCCCCCATTGAACTGCAAGTCCTTAAAATAAAAAGAGGGGAAAAAAGAACACAGAGTAAAAGAGTGTATGGTCTTTGAGACTCTGAAGCAAACAAGAGGATGTTTGAAAGTGGACCTACTGTAGGAATAGGAGCCGTCTCCACTTTCTGTTCCACCACTGGACACTCATGGGGAGGTTGCCAAGGTTTCCCACGAGGCTCCCAGATATCAAGCATTCTCCCAGCAAAGGGCAGTGTTCCAGAATGCCCCAAGTATAAAGAGATCTCTTTAGCTCTAAACTTATAGAATATGCCATGCCTGACCTCCTCTCCATGCATGGGCCTCAGGGCCCCCTCACAGTCTCCATGGACACTTCTACCTTTACACTATTGGCTGGCTGTCCTGTGGGTATGAAGGACTATCCCTCCTGGTCTTTTCACCAATGGCCACTTCTACCCCATCCTCTCCAGAACACCTTCCTGGTCCACTCTGGCAAATTGTGTCATTGTTTAAGGTGTGGATCTTTGGGTACATTATCCCCTGCCTCATGTTGATATTAACTATGATGACTGGCTTATCTGTTTATGGAGTTTTCATAAGAAAGTTGTAAATAGAATCTGAATATAGATACACGATGATTATACTTTTTAATGCCGTTGGTCTATATAAACTTAGCCAAGTCATTCAGTCTCTCTGTGCCTCAGTTTCTTCATCCATAAATTAGAAATAATAGTACTTAATACACAGGTATGCTATAAAGATTAAATGAGTAATACAAAGAATGTAGAATAGTGTCTTTAGCATATGTGCTATATATGTGTACATTTTTATTTTTATTAGAACCAGATAATAGAAATAAACTCAAAACATCTGACTTATTTATTATTATTATTATTATTTTACTGAACTCAGAGCCTTAGCACTGAAATTCATTCCCAGCCCTTTTTTACTTTGAGACAGAGTCTTACCAACTCACTAAGTTGCCCAGAATTGGCTTGAGCTTTCAGCTGTCCTGCCTCAGGCTCTTGGATGGTTGGGGTTATAAGCATGTATCACCATGCCTGATTCCATCCTTATTTTTTAAGGGAAAAGATTTATGTTAGCTCACAGTTCCAGTGATTTCACTTCTTGTTTGCTTGGCCATGTGGCTTCCGATCTGTGCTGCATGGTGGCAGCAGTGCATAGGGGAGAGTATGCTTACCTCAAGAGGGCTGAGAAGCAAAGAGAAGACAAAAAACAATATCCGCCCCCCCCCCACCCCACTGACCTAACTTTCTTCCTCTGGCCCTAGCTCTTAAAGTTTTCACCACTTCCCAAACATATCATAAGCTGGCAACCAAGTCTTTAATGCTACAGGCCTTTGGGAGCATTTCCAAACCATAGTATTTACAGTGTACCATATGACATTTTGGTATACGTACACATTGTGGAATAGCTGAATGAAGGTGAATAGTATATGTTACCTTAAATATTATTTTATTTGTAGTGAGAATGCTCAAAATCTATTTTTAAGCAATTTTAAGTACACAATTCATTAATACTAACTATAGTTACCGTGCTTTATAGTGGATCTCTTGAACTGATGCCTCTTACCTAAGTGATTCTTTTTTTTTTTTTTTTTTTTTTGAAACAGGGTCTGACTGTAATCCACGCTGGCCCTGAAATCACTATGTAGCTCAGGGTGGCCTCTCCAATTCCCACCCACTTGGCCCATCTGGTAACCACTCTTCTACTTTCTGTTCGAGTTGGACATTTTCATACGCCACATAGTAGTGAGATTACACAGCATTAAACAGCTCACATTTTTAAAGGATAATTTATGATTATGTGAATGTTATACAAATGTCTTGTAGAACTCAAGGATGGGATATATCTGGGACTCAGATAGACACTGATGTCAGAGATATGTTCCTGATTATTCCATGATAATTGCCCTCCATCAAGAAACATACTTTCATAGTAGCTCTTGGGTTACTAGTCCAACCATATAGAAAGACCTTGCTAATTTCTGGAGAAAGTCTCTTGATTGGCCACTTTTGGACCAGAACCTGAACATTTGTCCAATCAACTCTGCCCAAGAGAAAGAATTGGTATAAAACAGCTACAAGAATAAAAATGGTTAAAATGTGTATTGGTCACTGAGAGATATAAACTCATTTGCCTCTTCAGACTGTGCTCTTTACTAGTGCAGAGGGATCTATCTATACTTCCTTTATGTCAGTTCATGCAAAGCTCATGGTACCTCACACAGCAAGTGCTTATTGCAGGTCAGTCAAAGCTGAGAATTAGATTTAAAATAATAGGATTGCAGCTCATTGGTTCTGCTCATTAAAATTTGGCTTGAATAAGAGTCAGAGAGGTTTCCAGAGTTCTCGTGGGCTTGAACAAGGAGATGTAGCTCTTTTTTTTTTCCCTTGCATTTCTCTCCCCATGCCTGCCATGGACCAAAATGAAAAAAGCATCAATGAGCTCAAATTAAAATCAGAACTCTGAAAATATGAGGTTACTAACAGTCTTTTTGTCCAGATATCCAGCAGAGGCTATTGCCACCCACTCAGCTGAGCTAGGCTTTCCTTTCTCGCAATGAGTGGTCTCTCAGTCCCTAGACACTGAGCATTTCCCTTTAGACACTAAACAAATGGACAGACCCTCAGGTATGAACATCGCGGCAACAGAGCAAGCACTGGAAGGATGCGTGGGTTGAGGTCACTCTTAGAAGTGAAATCATAACATAGGGAAGTGTGAAGATCACATGCATGAAATCATCTCCTTCACCTTTGGCCCCATATGTCCAATTTTCCACATCTGTCTTGTTCACATCAGTATAAAAAATACTCACTGACTTTCTGCCCCTATCTCACTTACCTTCATTATGTAAGACAGTGATTTTCAGTGCTGTCTACACATTAGGATCATGGGGAGCTTTGGAAAATCCTGATTTCTGAGCAGCATTCCAGACCAATAAAAGCACATTGTCTTAGAACAGGACCAAGTGTCCATCAGTACTTTTTCAGGTTTCCCAGGTGATTTCAACTTGAAGCCAAAATGGAAAGCTTGCCTACTAGGATATTCATTCATTCATACGACCTCAATGACCCTTAGATAACTTGAGAGTGTGTATTGCTAACCTTACCAGCTCACTCTCTCTGGCCAAAGTTCTTTGAGGCTTAAGTATGTCCTTTCTTGAATAACTGATACATGAAGAACATTAGACACTTTGAATTCCAGTTTTCTCCCACCTAATTTCCTTGCATTCATGATGAGCTCTTTTATTCCTTCTGATCTTGGTTCAAAACTTGGGCTAATCTGCTTAACTCTCTCCTCAGGACCTTCACCACATGCAGTTACTTCCTTTGTGCCACATTAGCTCTATAAAAGTATCATTCATTATAAGATTGTGAAAGTTGGAGGGATCATTGATTCTATTTTTAGTTCATTTTTTTTCTTCCTCAAAATTCCTGGTAAAATGTTAGCTACTATTAACATGGTCTCCTAAAGATGGAGAAAAGACAGTGCTGATTAAGGGTGGTTTTGATGGGGCCAAGATGGGCCTGCTGAAGTCTGCCAGGTCACTACTAATATCCACATTCTAGGAATTCAAGGGCCATATTACACTAACATGGAGAAAGAACATCTCCATACTCTTCTACTTTACAAGAGCCATTTCTCTTATATTTGGGAATGGTATTAGAATCCTAAAAAGGTGAACCGGGAAGTCTGGTGGATACCAGTTTCCAGGAATGAAAGTTAAATAATAATTGCTACCACTCTTGAGCAAATCAATTTTGTGTCTGAGGCTTTACATAAATCTGTTCACAGTAGTGGTATTATTTACACATGGGTAAAGCTTAGAAGGGCTATTTGCCCAAGGTAAATGACAGAGCTTCAAAGGATCATGCAATGTTAGTGAGTGACGTACATTCCATACCAAACTGTAGGTAGAGAGGAGAACCAGGTAGGTATTTTTTGTCTTCATTTCAGATCAACCTTCTTCCTCCTACTTAAAGTCAGTGACCTGGGAAAAGGTTAGTTGATTGTCCTGGAGTTGGCTGTAGTATTATATCTTTGAGAGGGATGTAGAGCCATATTCTTAAATCACATTGGGTACAAAGAGGTCAAAGGTACACTCCATGTACATTTAATAATTGCAGTGGTATCATCATCTTCACTTTCCTAAAGAGAGTACATTGATTGCAAGAAACAGAAGCCACCCTCAGCTCGCACAGGAAAAGAAGGAAAGATCCTGCAAGGCTAAGAAAGTAGCTAGGCCCCAGTCGCTGCGTGCTGTCTCTTCCTTCTCTGGGTCTTGTTACTTGTCTCCCTAAATCTTCCCTTGGATCAATGGACTGTTTTATGTTCGTTCAAGTCCATACTGGAGAATCTTGAGTTTGCATATTAAAGTCCCAGCCGCCTGGCAAGCTTAATTTCTTTCTTGTGCTATTATCTATATTTGTGGAAAAGGGTCCCAAACTGGCCCACATTAGGTCACCTACCTCCCAGTGACACCTCTTTTCCCATCACTCTGTCGGTGGGGTTTTGGAATCAGGGAACACACCTTTCTAGATAGGAATGACATTGTCTGAGAAAGGAGGAAGGACTGTAGGTTGGAAAGATGCACTAACTAATAATCATAGAAAATGCTGTTTTATTGTTCCTGATATTTAGGTTAGGGGTTTTATACTTTTTTCTCTAGACTCACAACAATCATTTCAGGTAGGTATTTTTAGTCCCTTTATAAAAAGAGTATAAAGCTGAAGAAATTAGAAATGATAAAACAGTGAGACATTGATCTTGGAGAATCCAAGCCTATCTGGAATAATTTCCTTCTGAAGACCATGTTGGGTTGGTGAGTCAGGCATGGTTACTCTTCAGTGTCTACCCCTAGCTGTTGTGTGTGTGTGTTTGCCACCTGCATACTATTATGTATGTATACTATTCCATGTTGTGTCCTGAGAATGCTCTCTGTTAAGTGGGGAGAAATGTTCAGCCTGTGTCAACCAGAGCCAGAGATCTAGGAGCCTTGGACAAAGACTTTTTGTATTTACCTCATCCTGATTTTCCTCTGCTGGCTTGGTTTATGTTAAGCAGAAGAGAGGGAGATTTGAAGTTGGGACCCAGTGCTTAGGCCAGCAGAACTGCCTGGTCATGTACCCTATCCCCTGCGGTTCATTCTCAGCATCCGCCATGAGCTTCAGTGAAGGTTCTGGGGTCATTTGCTGGGAGGCTAAAATGGAGGTTGGGCCAGAGCTGGAGAACTTAGCCAATAATAGAACAGGAAGATCAGTGCGGAAGAACACAGTTTTGTAAAGGAGGAAACCTGGTTTGGACTGGGCTTTCTGGAGCTGGGTGTGGGGCTCTTCTCAGACCACAGCGGCACTTGGAATGTCATCTCTCCTGTTTAGTAATATGTAGACCAGATGGTCCTAGGGAAGCCCTTGGCAAGCTGAGCCACTGATTGAGGACTGCGCTCCTCCTTCCCCCTTGTTCTGTTAAGAAAACTTTGGCTTAGAATGAGAGTAGCATGTGGAGGTAACAGCCTTCTTCAAGTACATGTGGAGCACAAGCACAAAAGATGGAACCTGAGTGTAGCTATGGGCTGGAGCTGAGGGATATAGGTAGGCTGTGAGTGAAGCCTGAAATATTTGTGCCATTGAATATTTGGGTCTCAGTTTCCTCACATGTAAAAGAGGACTGTCCATCTAGGATATATATTCCAAGGTTTCTTCTAGTTGTGACTTTTTACAGATGGCTCTGGAAGTCTGTGGAATCTGTCTCACTTCTGCTATGTGTCTGTTTCCATCACACCTGGGTTTTGTTTTGTTTTGTTTTAGTTTGTTCCAGTTGTTAAAGGAAAAGAATATCTGTGTACATGAGAGAGAATTGGGGGGGGGGGGGGGGATGGTAGGGAAGAGAACACCTGTGAATGAGATTCAGAATGGGATTCCAGGAATCTGCCACTCATTAATTGGTTCTCATAAACCATAATCATCAACCTTTCTGTAGAAAATATAAGTCTGTGTAATAAACCAGAAATGATGGTATGAATGGCTTTAAATCTTTTGTATTTCAAGCCACAATCACCCCATTTGACCTATGGATGTTGGATTAGAGACCAGCAGCTTGTTCATGCTGGGACATGAGGTCTGAAAGGCTCAGGCTTAGAGTGACACCCCCTCCCCATTTGACCACACTGTTGGTGTCATGCCTTTTCTTAATTCTGCTTCATGGTTGCCATTTAAAAAGCATCACAGCTTTTGACACAAAACCAAAGATAATTTTATTCCCCACCAAGACATGAAGGATATTTGTACGGAGTAGCTCCTTCTTGTGGTAGTAGTTTCTGTTTGGCTAATGTCTTGTAATTAAAGTAAACATCTGGCTCTTTTCACTGGGGTACCATTTCTTTAAATTTTGCAAGTGGCATTTTATTGGAACACTTAAGAGGATTAGCAGAGAAGAACTGAACTCACATCTGAGGATAAGCTGACACATACCATGAAGCAGCATAAGAATATCACTAAGAATATTCAGACATAATTGCTCTTTAGGACTGTATGGAAAGAAAGGCTGGAGAAGAGGTCAGGACTATTCCTTACCTGGAATGACTGGAAGCCTCTTCCTCTTGGCTTTGTTTTCAGTCTGTGGCACCTCAGTCTGGTCCCCACCAGAAAAGACTCTTGGATATCAGGAATGACAGAGGATTGTGGAGCTTGCTCAGTGTCTCTCTGTAGCTGCTCAATATTGAATGTATATAAGAAAGCTGTTTTGACCAAATAGGACCCATCAATCATCCCACTTTCCTCTTTCACTTTCAAGTTTCACTCCTAATTGTTAAGGCATGACTTCCTCACCACAGGCTCCTCGGAAGGAGCAGCTCCCAAGAAGAAAGGCCTCTGGGAAGTCCTTTGTGCATTGCATGTCTTCATTAGCAATGGGAACCAGTTCCATTTTCCCTGGCCCCTCTCCATTCCATCCCCTTTCCTCACTACGTACATAGATTTTTCTGCCTGAAGTGGCTACATTAAAAGGCTACCCCTTATTGCAGAATTCACATTTTCAATCTTCATTATTTGTTTTAAAATCACAAATCAAGTTTCAGTGAGATGTAGTGGGACCCCAGTTCATTTATGTATACAACCAAACACCAACTACACAAAAGAGATTTAAAATTCGTATTTAAATTTTGAGATTTAAAATCGTATGGGATGGTTTGCAGGTTAAAGTTGGTTATTTGTGGCATTTGCCCTAGTGCTCTCAGGCTTGTCCTGGACCTCCCTTGGTCAAAGAGACCTGTGAGGAGAAGACATTGAACCAGACAATGAGAGTTTACACAAGATGAGGAGAGATCTTGGTAGTGGTAATTATCTTCTCATTACATCAGCTTTCTGCTAACTTTCCCCACCATGTTCTAACCCAGTGTAATATCTAAGAGGACTCATGTCAATTCTTTATGGCCTTATACTTGTGATCACTCCGTGGTTAGTGCTGCTTCTCAAGTGGCTTTGCTGATGGTTAACATTGTTTAAAACCTGGCAGTAAGTGGACCCTTTCGCCCCATGGGTAACTATAGAGCAGTTTTCTTCTTCCCTTGAGGAGCTGGACCCTATGACAAGAGGTCTAGTCATCTCAGCATGAGCCACAGACCCAAATGAAAGTCCTCAAATATATTTCAAAGGTTACTTTTACATAATAAGGCTTTAATATGAAAACATCCATTAAACCTGAAGGGTATATATTTTTAGTCACACAATTAGATTATCATAAAGGTGTATTCAGGAGCACTGGTATTATCATTGCCTGTGTTTGGGTCTATCTGCTACCATAAATGGGAGCCAGTGAATGGGCTTCTGGGCCTTGCTCCTATCTCCAGACTTGGAAACTATGGTAGTTTGCTCCAAAGCAAACTCCATTGCTGCTGGCCTCCCTGTATGCACATCCACAGATGATGTCAACACTCCTCTGGCCTTAGACCTGGTTACACTTACCATTGTGTGTGGGCAACAGATAGAAGCTGGCATAACTTCAGAAATTCAAAGACAAGGTCATAAAGCCTTGCAGCTTTTTTTTTTTTCTGTACCTCTGAATGCTATTTTTGAACAATTCCCCACAGAGGACCAGCCTTGAATGCCATGCTGTGAGAAGCCACCTTGTGTGATGAGGACCCTGAAGAAGAAGCCTTCTGTGCAGAGACAGTGAGAGATCAAGGACACAGAAGGCACCCAGTGCAGGAATGAGGCGCCGTCTTGGAAGTGAGTCCTGCCTCACCAGATACCGTGAGTAGCAGAGAAGAATGGCCCAGCCAATCCCTTCCCACATTCCCAAACCACAGAATCATGAGCTTAATGAAATGACTCTTCCAGATCATAGTGTTTTAGGAGAGCTTATTCTCCAATGATAGATAGCTGGAGAGAGACCCAGAAAGCTACAGCCCACTCTGATGGACTCTTGAGGCACGTGAGCACTTAGCAGACTCTGAGCAGCCTTGGTTTGCTCGAGGATTCACTGTGGAGAAGAAGCAACTTTGGGAGAGTCATTCCCTATTCTAGAATAATGGAGACTAATTCCTTCACTTCAGACTATTGATGACCCTGTGAGCTCACTGTCAGTCCTCTACTTTTCTGTCTCAGTGACCAACCAGCTAGCTCAGGGCCTCCCAGGTCTGACATCTGTGTGCCTCCAGTCTTTGCTGTGAAGGGAGGATAACGGGTCCTGTGAGGACAGGGTGCTTGGCCCAGCTCCAGCTGCCAGGAGATGACAGGATGAGCAGGGAGCAGCCAGGGGATGGTGATGGCCCATTCCAGCTGGGGCCATGGTGATAGGAGAGCAAAACTCAATCATTGGGGTTGGTTCCAGAGAAAAGAATTTTATGCCATTAAATAACACCAATTTGGGTTTTATGAGTGAGGTGTAGAGTCTATCTTTAAGACTTAAAAAAGACATTTACTGCCAGTTTCTGCTTAGCTTTACTTATGCTATTAAGCTTCCATTTTATGCACAAATGAATTATGCAGAGAACACTGTAGCTTAGTTTCAGCAGGCAAACAGTGGCCAAGCTCGTACCTTCCTATTACTCTAATGTCAGAGCACAAAAGGATGTTGGAAGTAGTTCTGGCAGATTAACAAATTAGCTGTGCTATTACCTAAGGGATTGCCAGACTGTCAGGGAGATTTGAAAACCCCAAGATTGAAAGGTTTGGGAGGGAGCTGGCCATTCCCTGAGCTGCCTCAGCTTCAGCCACTCCTCCATTAAGTTCGCAGGGATGGTTTTGTTTGCAGGGTGCAAAAGATGCCACCGTGTGAGAATCAGGAGTCTTATTCTCAGCAGTTGTCCTCAGTATCTGAGTAGCAGCCCACCAACTTCCAGAGTCATGAGATGAAAAAGTACAGAGGGTTATAATAGAATTATCAAATGTGGTACAAATAAGAATACTTATGAAAATGAAAATGAGCATTATTCCCACTTATATCAGAGAACAGTGTGAAGCTGTGCATTGGGCAAACACCAAGAGAGGTGTTTTGATGGAGCTGTGGTGTGCGGGGCTACATGAAATTAACAAAGGATTCCTAAGATGGAATATCTCCTCAAAAGATCTAATTCTCAAATGAAGGAATTTTAGAAGGCATGGCAAGCACACAGAAGGAGATACTAGGAACCATTAAAATTAGGCCATAAAACTCCTGCTTACTCTAAAGCAAGAGGTAGTAAGATAAACTAGAAACAAGGGAAGCTGGAAGATGATGCCCAAGGAGTCTTATAGTGATTTTACCTGTTTTGTTTTTTGTTACTGTTTTTTACTCCTTTAGCAAGGAGAATGGGCTAGTATGTCATGAATGACGAAGATCTAGGTTTATACTTCCAAAAATGTCCCTAGTAGTACACAGGGATAAGCACACTCCTGGGTACTGAGAGCATAATACAATGCAGTGCCTTAAACAGTTCCATGCCATTGTTTTTTCCTCCCCTTTGCAATAACTGTAGTGAGTAGGGAAAGACATTACAACTGTAAAATAAAACTGAAGAGTCATTATGGCAGTTGGATGTGACTGTGGATGCTCAGAATCCCAGCACTCTAGGAAGCAGAGGCAGGAAGATCACAAGTTCAAGCCCATTCTGGGTGATTTAGCAAAATCCTATCTCAAAAAAAAAAAAAAAAAAGGCTGGGGTTATAGCTCCATGTGAAGTTCCGTTATTTAATTCAATCCCCGGTTCTACAAAAAAAGTTCAATCTCTAAAAAGGCAGTCTTTGTCTGTCTTGTCCTTTATTACGAAGTGCTGTGTAGCCTGTGCAGAATCTGGCATAGGTGGGTGCCCACCAAGTTGTTTTTGAGCCAACAGATGGATAAATTGATAAAACACCATACATTACACAACTACCATATGCCAGGCACTGTGTTGGGATTTGGGAAATAAGCCACTGTCCCTGTCTTCCAGAAGCTTGCTCCTCATCTGTGTGAGTCCATGTGTATTTCTCAGGTACTTCCTCCTTAGCCCAGATTCCTGCCCTACTCATAAACCATCCAGTTGTAAGGGGCCATCCTTACTGCACAACGCACCAGATGGTGGCTTTACTGGGCGGGATTATTTAGGAGTGATCTTATCCCAGCCATCTTCCTTCCCAGCTCCCACTTAATTACCCAGCATGCCTCATAAATAAAGAAAGGGGGGAGGGGTTGTCTTTGTCTTGTGAGCATAAATGTTTTCTAAATGATATTGTTCCTGCGGCTTCTGAGAGCCTCATAAATACGCCTAGCTCTGGATTTATTACGTGACGATAATCCTGCTTAGCCAGCTGGTGAGATTCATAGCTCTGACCCCTTCGCTATTTCCCTTGTCTTCCTGGCCTTATGCAGAACTGGGGGCCAAGGGTAAAGGGGAACAGGGCTTTGGGGTGGTATCTTGGGCCAGCCTCTAGCAGGTTGGTGCCCCTGCCCAACATGGAGCTCAATGTGCTATCAACAAGGTGAGCTCTCCTCACTGCATCTGCTCCCCAAGTGTTTCTGGCCAGCCTGCCCCCATACCCACCCCAGTAAATCTCTGAGGAGTTTCGTGATAGAAAACAAGTCTCTGCAAGTGTAAAGAAGCCATGAACAGCACTGCTAATATCTGTGTGCTTGTCCCTGTGCAGCCCCTCTGAGGAAAGCCTGCCCATAGGCTTCTGAGCTGGGCTTGCTTGGAGGGTCACCACATACACCAGGAGTAGCTTCTGCATCCCTTCCTGCCTCCACATGCTCATCTCCTTGGCCATTTCTGCTCACCCCCAGTATGCTGTAATTCAGATTCTGTGCTCCTACAGCGCAGCCTGGCTTGGCAGCATCCCTCAGCACCTCAGCTCCTCCTGGCTTTTGCTCCCTGTGACTTATCTTCAGACATTACAACCATGGGCAGGAGGGTCCGAAGGACAGACCCAGAAGCATTCCCTTGCCCGGTGGGCCTTGTTTTACTGTGACACGGAGGCTATGTTGTCATTGGTCTTGGAGTGCACACCCTAAGCTGCCTCTTATCTGTGCAGGCAAATGAATGCCATCCAAATACATCTCATCTGTAATGCTCCAGCCTGAAGGCTGGCTTCATATGGTGACACATTAAAAAGAAAAACAAATCTAACTCCAAAAGGTTTGAAAAAGCAATGCAATTTTCCCCCCTAAAGGTTCTTGAAGAGATGGCAAAGGGGTGCATATATCACATCACACAGAGAAAAACGTTCTGATATCCATTTACTAATCTGTCTCCACAAGTCCCTACAATATCCAGCAAAAGTGCTGCAGTACACAACGGTGCAGGTTGTGCATTGCCCAGTTCTAGTCCCTACACCAACCTGTACTGGACCCTGGCCTTGGAAGGGCCCACGCCCAGACACAGACAAACAGCCAGCAGGAGGCTTCAAGTGAAGCTTCACTTCCTGTCATTCGCTCCTGTTGGGTTCTAATGCCACAGCTGATCTGCCCAGAGGTGGAGCTTCTCTCCACTCCCTTCCAACAATCTATCGTGTAACAAGAATACATCCCCAACAACTCATCCCCTATCTGTAGCAGGGGTTTTCCACTAATCTGGTCTGTGACATCAAAAAGGTTGGAGACCATGTCTCTAGGGACTACTATTTACATTTATGGAGGGAGAGAAAGTGATCAAAATATATGGTGAATATTTACATTTAAAAATTTATTACAGCAAAAGATACATTGCCTTTATTCACCCTTAACATTTTCCCCCTTGCTTTGAATATACTTCTTGTGTTACTCCTGGCACCTCCCAAAAGAGTTCCGGAAGTCCTCTTTGGCGAATGTCTTTACAAAGAGGTAGTGTTTGCAGTTGCAGAGTGCCATCCAGGAGGAGGCAGCTAGTAAGAGCATTGTTCATCTGTCTTTTTCACCACATTTGGTACCTTGTGACTTCTGTTTCTTTCTCAAAGTGAAAATGACCAGGAAAGATAACCATATTTAGTTGTCTCAGGGCACCAAAGCAATCGTGGCAGCACAAGTAGAGACACTGTGAAAAGGGATTTTCAGAATTTCTTCAGAAAGTGTCAAAATGATAGGATAGGTATGCTCAACGTGAGAAGTAGTATCCTGAGGGGCACAGTGGCAAAGGATCCTTAACTGTTACAAATTTTTTTTAAAAAAATTAAGCAGTCACTATTTTTCTGCCACACCTTTTAGCTATCTATCACAGATGATGCATTTCTGATAGGAAACGCATGTGGCCTCTTCTCAAAACCCTGTTTGCTGACCTTTCTCCAACAAATCTGCAGCTATGCTGGATTTTCTGCTTTTCTTCCTCCACTTCTGCCTTTCAGCATATCCTTTTCCCGGCTCCTCACCAGATCCTTCCTTTGGGGCAGTGGTACACGTCCTCCCCAGGCATGAGTTTAGCTTTGCCTTTTTCTAGATACCTATCTTCTCTCATCACCATCACCCTAGAGGATATCTGCAGAAACAGACCCCTCCTTCTAAAAGGGCATCACTACTTTCTTACCAGACAGGGCTAACTAAGGTCATTGTTAAGAAGATTTAAGAATCCATAGGAAGGAAACACAAAGGAAACACAAGAAGAAACTTTACTGCTGCAGCAGCTATATGGCCCTGGCCTCTACCATTCCTGTACCTGTCCCCATAGCCAGACATGGATGCAGGTTCTGAAAGGCTCCATGGATGTGTGTTCCCAGGGCCTTGTCGCTCTTGTTTCTCTCAGAATCTCACTTTATGATTTTTGTGATTTTTTTTTTTCTCTCTTGTGAACCTAAGTCTTCAGGAGGCTTAACCCAAAGTTTCTCATTCAAACCCTCATAGAGAGGGGACATATCACTTGATGTTCTCAGCTTTCCCCTGAATAAGATTTCTGGCATTATCTCTCCAGAGAATACTTTTCAAAGCATGTAAAACCTCTAATGTGAGGCTATTCAGAGTGATCGCTGTTTGTCCTTCCCCCATTCCTCCTCAGACTTCTCCAGCCTACCTCTCATCATCTTGTGGAGTTCTGACTGGAGTGGTTTCCTGAGATTTCTCTGGTGGCAGGATTCATCTTTGATCATTTGTCCCATGCTTCCATGAGCGATCCCTAGGGCCTCTTGGGATGCTGTTTGACCAGGTCTCGGTCATCTCTTCTGGTTGTAGGTGAGTGAACCACTAATCCAGAGCACCAGCACTCTATCCACATGAAGAAAGAACTCCTTCTTCTTCTCTTTTTCTCTCTTCACTTTCCCTTTCCCGCCATGTTCCCAGCTTCTGTCTTCTCCCTAAATAACACATCACCGTGTAACCACATCCATCACTCTCACTCAACATGCTCCCCAGGGGCCCTTTTTGAGAATGTGGTACAATCTTCCTGTCACTTTATCATCTGCTGAAACCCAGCAGCAGAAAGCGGCAGTTCCTGTCAGCACAACATCATGAACAATCCATCTGGGGCAGGGTAAGGAGAAGGAGAAGGCAAAACAAACACAGGCCTCTTCCCAGGTGCTGTCTCCGTGGGGCTGAGCCTGGCTTTCCAACTTACCTTTCACCATCACATGTCTGCATGTATGCTGTGTGTCTCGGCCCTGAGCTTTCCAGAACCAGAGTTTGAGGCCTTGTCATATGAAGTGATCAGGTCTCACCCTGCTCAGCTGTTTTAGCATTTAGAGATGGGATCATGGTTAGAGGAAGAAGGATATTAGTGACTGACCTGGGATGGAGAGGAGACTGGTGTTGCAGGTAGAACCAAAGCACAGAGGTGAGGCCATCGTGAAGGAATTATGCCGTGAAGGCACGAGAGAGGGAAGATGTGAGAGGGAGGTGCTCAAAGAACTGGCCAAGAAATATGCAGTCTTCATTCTACAGCCAGGTAGAGTCCTCTGGTTGCTGTAGCCAGTATTCTGGAAGCCATGTACATGTTTTGTGTTGCTGTAAGTAGAATTCCTGAGAATTTATTATAAGCTTAAATCTATGTTACTTGTGGTGCTGAATGCTAAAAACTCTAAAATCAAAGAGCTGCATCTGGTGAGGGCTTTCTGGCTGTATCTTCCATGGTGGTAGGTGGAAGATGAAGGGAATAAACTCATCTGTTGGGAACCTACTTCTCCAGTAATGATAATTTACTCATGACATCAGGGCTCTTATAACCTAATCACTTCTCAAAGTTCCCATATCCCGTGACTGTTACGTTGGGGATTAAGTTTCTGATATATGAAATTCGAGGGATACACTGGAGCCAGACCCCTGCCACTGCTACTGGCAGTGTCCTGCTTTGTTCTTGCTTCATTTCCATTTCGTTTGGTGGAAGATTCACCTAAAGTGCGCTGCTGACTGGTTCGTGCTGTGCTATATTCACCTGCAGACACAGTTGTGGTGCTGTGCCGTATGTGCCATTATTGAGGGAGTAAATTCCTCATTAAAGGATGAGTTCCCCCTTTTCCTGTCTCTGTCTTTGTCTCTGTCTCTCTGTCTCACTCTGTAACATCCAAACTATCCTACCTTTCCAGGCCCAATTCTGAGTACCTCCAGCAGTAGGTTTTTCTGATGGCTTTCTACTATGTACTCCCATAGCTCTTGGGTTTTACCTCTTGGATCAATTTCTATTTTGAATTACAGCTATTTTATGAATGCCTGAACACTCCCATCACATACCCTCAAGGGCTCTCCAAGCAGAGCTCAGAGCCTCTCAAAGCTCAGTCAGTAAATATCATGACATCTGTTCCCAACTGAGGACTCCATTCTGTCATGGGCTAGTGGATGTCAGTGGTCACCTTTGCTTCTTCCCACAGGGAAAAATAAAAAATAAAAAGAACATGGGAAAAAAGACATAGACAGATATGCAAAGGCACCTCCAAGTGATGGAAGAGAGGAGGCAATTGTTCTTTCCTGCCTCCTGAGCAGTTGCTTGTCAGCTTTTTCAGGGATAGCATCCCTTCACATCCTTGCTGGCAATTACCGAGGAAGCATTCAACTCATTTCCTCAACTGCAACGGCTTTTAGCAAGCCTAATTTTAACATTACTCTTCATTGTTTTCCTAAGGATGCAAATAAGGTGAAATGACAGGTGCCTGTCTTTCCCTGCATTTGTCTGTCTGTCTCTCTCTCACTGAGACAGGAGATGTATAGAATTACAAGCTTCCATAACTTTGCAGAATTTAGAACTCTGCTTCTGTTCCCTACTTGCCCAATTGAACATAGGCTGCTCCCTGGCTGAAAAAGAGTGACCTAAAAGTGACAAACTTATAAAGCCATCATGCATTGTGTAAATGTCTCCACAGAGATTTAAGGGTTCATCTGTCCTCCTGCATCAACCATGAAATAGCTTCAGGATGCTGGTTCTTGAGCTAGTGGGTTCCGTGTGTTAGAAAGACAGACACAGTGAAAGAGCAAATGCAAGAACCAAGAGACACACCGTAGCTACTGGCAGAAAAAGTAGCCAAACCTCTCATGCTAAAAGCCTGGGGTTTAATGACCACAGAGAATTTCAGCACCTGGCGCTGTGGCAGGATGTTTGCCTCCCTGTCACCTGCCCATGCTTCATAGCCCTCATCCCAAGAGTTATTCTTCCTACCTGACCTCGATCTTCCTTGTCCCAGCTTCTGGAAATTTGTGCTTTTTCACACTCTCAGTGGAAACAAGGAGTTGCTTGTTTCCTCAATTTTGTTCTTCCTATAAAAATAAATTGCTGTTTAAACAGGCACACATCAACATATTTTACTAACTTGTTAACATCTTTTACTAAGATTGGACACTAAAAGTGATCTAGCAAATGAGAGTGACATCAGCGTATATTATTGTATTTTAAAAATGGAATGCACACACTAACACACATGTCTGGAAGGATTATATTATAGATCCTGTGCCACCCCATGTGCCAAGTATTTCTTCCATGTGAGTTGTTTTCATTTACTTTCTGCAATTATCACATCAGGATACCTTTGGAATCTCTTCTCAGTTGAATGGAAAGTCCTTTGAGGTGAAGTAATTTCCTTCCCAGGCCTGCAGAGTTTCTAAGCCAGGCTGGGATGGGATCTTGGTGTTTCCAAGACTGTCTTCTCACTACATTGGGGTGCTGTCACTAAGTGCTTTCTAAAGACTGTTTGGGAGAGGATACTATTGGGCTCTCACCATTCTGAGTCTCCCCCGGTCTTTGAAGTTGTTCATATATTTATTAAACAAATATCTTGAGCACTACCAAGTCTGGGGCAATGAACGGACATTAATCATCATGGTTCATTGATTAATTAATTCAATATAATTCTGAAGAAAGTTGCAATGGAGCTTCTTGTCCTCCCATGTACCCTCTCATTTCCCTGTGTTCTTTCATTACTCCAACTCTGTCTTGCTCTGTCCTCTCCCAACCACTCACATCAAACTCACAACCATGTGCCCCTCAGAAACTGCACTAACTCACCAATACCCAGTGGCAGACCAATGACTGACAGCTAAATGTCATCATATTCCTGTAAGTCTCTAGAAAAAAATGTTAAAAGTATTAAATCTCCAAGATGGGCTGTATTTAGAGGTACATGAAGATTTTCCAAAGGGATTGTGGGTATATATATGTTTAAGGGAATCAATTTCCAAGTCTGTAACATCTGAATGCCCCCTTCCCTGCACTGATGGGACATTCTTCCATTGAATTCACACACTGCCCCTACCTTCCTAATACGTCTTCTGTACTTGTGCTGCCTCCGTTGTTAAAAAAAAAAAAAAAATAGAGAGAGAAAGAGAGAGGGCATTCTTATCTGTTCTAAGTTTTGCTGTCATATATGATTTTCACAAAGATAAATCTTTTGAGTATCAAGTAGAGAAATAACTCAAAATAGTAATACACCGGTCAAAGTTTAGTGCAGGAAGCAGAAACCTTCTAGGTATTTTAAACAAAAAGAGACTATTTTCAGGGAACTAAATACTTATAAAATGACAAGAAAAGCTACAAGTGCAGGTTCCAGGTGAGGTCCTTGGAATGATTTCCAGGGAAACAGAGAGGCCGTCCAATGCTCCTTTGTGGCTGAAACCCCATTGCTGTTGAGGAGATTCTTCACACCAGGAAATTGAAGATCAGACACCAAAGGTGTGATCGAAGTATTAAGGAGTGACATTGAGAAGGTGCTAATGCCATGCCTGTTTCTTGACACACAGAAAGCTGGAGAATAAACACCGGCCCTTGCTTCAGGAAAAATCCCAGCCTTCCTGTTCAGGGAGGCCCTCAGAAGCCCTGGAAAGGACTTTTCCATCTCCCTTTGCCTTCCAAATCTCATACCAGTGCACTGAGTGGCAGAGATTAGCTACATCTCCAATCCTGCCTGCAAGGAAGCACCGAACATGTGGTTTTTAGCTCTGCATTAAACAGGAAAGTAAAATGGAGATGGAGAAACCTCCAGGAACCCCTTAAATTCAAATTCAAAGTACCACAAACCTGCACAGTGCTCGCATCTTTCCTTGTCGTATACATATTTTTACAATAATCAGGGACATCATATTGAGATACTCAGAACTCATGATATGGAAAAGAATGGTGAGTTTTAGTGTGAAAAATACCCACCTTTTCCTTTCTAATTTCTGAGAGATGATCCCACAAGCAGTGGGCAGGGAGGCCAGCATTAAGGAATACCAAAGGCAGCCTACTTTATCCGGGTGATGAAAGCGTGACAAGGCTCCCTGTGGCTTAGGAGTCAAATGCATGAGGGTTATTAAAATTAGCAAGTGAGTGTTGGTCTTCCATAAAGCACACACTCTGCATTTTTACCATTGGATAAAAGGAAGGTACTTGGAAGGGGACTCCCATTCACTCATGGCACCTTGGTGTCCTGGACTGCTGTTGTGCTATTTTGATTTCAAGGAGGAGAAGGTGACAACTTCCTCAATTCTTTCCACCCCTTTAGCATCACAGCCTCAGGTCATTAGAACACATATTAGAGGAGTATTCATATTATTCATTTCTCACTCCTTCCTGCGATCAGCCACGTATCTGTTCTTTTATTCATTCTTACCATGAGCTTATGAGGTTTAGATGAATTTAATGAAAACACATTGTGAGTCCCATAATAAATAGTGCTCCCAGCAACATCCATTAATAAATAAGCTATGGTAGGACTTTCCTTTGCCAGTGACTCAATCTAGTTTCTCTGCTTCTGTTATGAATATTGTGGCAATAATTAATGTTTATCTATGGATAGACACAAATTAATTATAAAAAGGAGTGTGAAATCTCACATTAAGGGGTACTTTTCTAAGGTATTTTGCTAAGGGATATTTTTCTAAGGTACATACTAGATTTTCACCAAAAATTTAAAATACGTATATTGTTCTAATCAATTATACAATACTAACTATTGGAAGAACATGTGAAGGAAAAGAAAAATACTGCTTAGAAGTGTATGGTTTTACTACTGGGTTTTTCAGGACTAGAGACTGAACCCAGGGCCTTGTATGTGCTAGGCGAGTATTCTACCATTGTGTTATATCCCTGGCACCCCACTGGAATAATTTTTAAAAATTAGTTTTAATGTGCATATAATGGGTTGATCAATAAAAGACTTAAATCACAAGAATACCCAGCAGTATAATAAAGTTTTGTGGGGAAGCATAATGAAATTCAAAGAGAAAAGAGTAAGGCAAAATTTCCAAATGCTAAGAACCTTTTTCTTTCTCCTTTTTGGCTGTTGTTGATCTTCTTATGTTGATGATGGTAGCTATCAAACTGTTACGACATTTAATTTCCTTCTGACACATCTAAAAGAATGTATAGCGATTTTCTTATAAAGTGACAGTATTTGCAATACCTTGGAAATAACACCTTATGAAGGTTTGAATTTATGATAAGTTTACACAGGAGTAAATTCTTTCTTAGAGGAGCCACAAGCCAAAATTCTTGAGGATTCCTGATCTAAAGCTAGCAATAGCCATACTCAAAGGTGAACCTGTAATAAAGAAATTGGAACAAAGGCAGAAGGGAAGGAAGCTACTTTGAACTGGTAATACAAGGAGGTGACATTTGTCTAGCAGGCCCGTTGCTTGTGAAGCAGTTTCCACTCTGTGTCGTTACACCGAGGAGAAGAAGTGTTCTATGTCAAGAGTGAAGGTGCAGCAGTAAAACTGCCTGGGTTTCAACCCTGGCTCTTCCATCTACCAGCAGGGAACAGCAGGCATGTTCCTTAATGTCTGTGAATCCAGTCCTCTCATCCATCATATGGGGAAGATGGCCCTGTCCTCCCATGCGTACTATAAGAATGAAGTGTGATCATCACCTGCATAGAGACCTCAGAGTAACATCAACACCTGGGAGGACTTGATAGACATTTTCCATGTGTACCAACATCCCTGGTGCTCAGGAAGGAAACGTAGGCCCAGAACAGTTCACACCTTCAGCTCTGAGTCAGTGTTCCCCTGCAGTGGTGGCCTTAGAGTGGCACTCTCTCCTCATGCTTTCCTGCCTTTCCTGGTTCTTCTTCCTCCAAGTCCCAGGGGGAGGTGGCATAGAAGACTCTATAGGAGACTCAGTTGTCACCAAAGATGGTATGGGGAAAGCTGGAAATGGAGAGGGGGACAAAGAGTAGATAGAAAGCAGGTTCTTGATGATTTCTAGTCTGCTCAGCAAAGCTTACCAGCTTGTCAGTTCTTATTCTTTTGCTAAAATCCACAAGACTCCTGCTTCTGATTTGAACTATGTTTTGCCCTCATGATAATCTAAAAGTGTCCACTCTTAACACCTCACAAATGAGAAAAAGGGGCGTAAGAGTAAAAGGACAGGATGTGTGAATGTCACTTTCTCTGGCAATTTAACCTAAACTATAATCTCGGCTCCAAACAGGCCACTCAGGAAAGAAAGAAGCCCATGGAATGATGGTAAGGTCAGTGGCTAAGGTCAGAGGCTGCCCCACCTCCTGTCCAGAGTCTGCCCCTCAATGGGCCCTGTCAAGAGGTCAGGGGAGAGATCAGCTGTGCTTTCCACACAGGCCCAAACACCCCAGCCACCAAGGTTCTAACCCCTGACCCTTTGGAATGAGCATTCTTCTACATAGAACCCAGTTTATTTTCTTTTTATGTGTTAAGGATTTTATTATCTGCAACCTGCCTATTGATAATGGAATCTAAACTTAAAAGAACCAGGGACTTTGTCCATGATTGCATCACAATGGTCCAGGGCAGCCCTAGCACAAAGTAGCCCCTGATAAATGCTTACTTGCATTCATGTGTGACTGAACAGCTTGCGGGGTGACTGGTGGTTTTCCTCTTCTTATGATACCTGGACAGGAAGGGCCTCTGTTTCTCTAACACTGCAAGATTCACACAACTTCTTTTCCTTCACTGTACCTATTCTGAAATACATGTTCATCTCTTGAGTATTTTGTGAATCCTGAGTACATGCCAATGTAGGTGGGTCACATGATCCCATTCTATAAGAAAATACCTTTGACTATTGTGTGGAAAGCAGATTGATGATAGGCAAGAATGGGGACCCTGAGTTTAATTGGAAAATTTGTGGAGCAGCGAGAGTGAGAGATAGGAGAATGGAACCTTTGACATAATACCTGTTTCCCTACTGACAAGATTGCTGAGATGTATATCCCATTGACAAGGTCGCTTACTCATTCATTCATTGAGAAACTCATTAGCAAGACCTTCATGATATGACACAGTGTTTGCTTTTGTGGAACTTCCAATCTAGTAGGGAAACAGACAACCAAGCCCAAATTTTCAGTCTTCAAGCCACAAGAGATAGGCCTAGAGTGAGGCAGAGGGAGAGCTATGAGAATACCAGGAGAGGCACCTGGTCTGGACTTGGGGAGTCAGGAATGGTCAAGGTCAGAGGAGAGTCCTGACTCAGCATTACAGATTCTCAGATACTTGTGAATTGACCCCATACCTGCTTCCTAACATAGCCAAGTGGTCTTATTTATTTATCTGACTACCCTAAACTAGCTACCTATGACTGGATCCTAATGTGGTCCAAATGGAGTGCATTACTTTCACCCTTGAATGCCATTCTCCGATCCTGTCCCAAACTATATTTTTTTGATTCAAAGAGTGAGTCGCCTATACAATAGTCCAAGCCACAAACCGGGGCATTCTTCTCTTGTTCCTCATATCTAATCACTCACCATGTCCTGTTAACTTGACTCCCCAAGAGCTTTTTACCTTTTTCTCATCCCTGTATTCCCATTGCTGTCCTTCTAGCCCAAGCCACTGCCATCACCTGGCTAATGAGCTCCAACCATGCTCAACATTCTTGCCACTCTAGACTTCCCAGAATCCCACCCCAGTGGCCTTGCAAGCACACACTCCTGCCTGGCTGTCTTCCAGCTTCATCTGAAAGGCAGTGCATTGTGGTGCTTCCTTTCAGAAAATTCCTCTGACCCTCTCCCTGGCTCAAGTTCTTCAACAACCTGATGTGGATACACTGTGCCATCAAAGGTCACACTTTCAGTTGAGTGCTCACCTCCTCCATCAGACTCAGCTCTAAGAGGTTGGGCACTGTGACCTTCTTGCTCACCTCTTTACATATTGTTTCCTTCCATACGAAACAGACATTTCAAACAAGGGTAATTTAATAAGCAAGATTTGGCCTCTCAGCTGGAAAATTGAGGGAAATGTTTTGATCACATTTGGCTACCGAAGAAGCTTGCAGCAGGCATACATGTGGCCTCTGGCCTGCCCTGCCATGTCTGCTCTTACTTTCCTCTCCTTTGTCTTCCCTCTTTGCAGGGCTGGCTGCTGTGACCACAGGTGGCCGAGAAAACATGATTTATATTTCTTTATTTGGTGTGGAGAGTGCTGTGACAGACTGAGCTGAATTATCTCTCTCCTCTCCCCACCCCCAGATTTCTCCTCCTTTGGTTGGTGGATCTTTGAAGATTATTTTCTGAAAAGGGCCGACAGGCAGGTGCTGGAGAGGCACAGGGCTGAGGACAAGGTGTTTTGACTGAGAGGATAGCTGCTAATTCGTCTGTGGCTGTCATCAATGTGATGATGATCATAGAGAAGAATACATCAAAGGAAAAAGAAATCACTCTGTTAGGTGTCACAGCCAAAGGATTTGAGGGTGCTGGATCCTCTTGCTGTCTCTGAAAATCTTTAATGCAAAAAAATTAAAAAATAAATAAATAAACAGTTCTCTCTCAACTAGCTTAGGTATAGGCTGAAGCACACCCTGTTCTATAGTTGCTCCACCTGAAGGCTCTCCAGGGGAAATTTCTAGCTACTTGGCAGGTAAATCTTGTTACATGCTGCCCCAAGCTCAAGAATTTTCTATTTTCACCCTTAGAGCTCAGTAAATACAGCACTACCTCTGATCTCAGTTCCTGGATACCTAAGCCTTCCTCTTCATGTACGATCCTGATACCCGCTCTTTCAATTTCAGTTGACAGAGAGAGAGAGAGAGAGAGAAATCCTACATCTTAGACTGAGTTGGAAGTTGAAGGGTACTTCTCGACCCTGTGGCTCTGCAGAAGAGAGAGGCAGGTTGTGGAGAATAGCACAGATGTAGCAAGATGGCATAGAGACACATTTCCTACAGGAGAGAGAGACAGGAAGAGAGACAGAGAGAAGAGACAGGACTATGGAAAAGTTCAAGCTCTGAGTCTTATTTAAAAATGAAACGTGGGCTAGAGAACACAAGCCAGTGTCCGCTGTGCCTGTAGACATAAAGGCAGCATGGACTTAGGCTGCCTCCTGTCCATATATTTCTCTGACGCCACAGACAAGCCCACACAGACAATCTCTGCTACTGAGTTCTAGTCAATGTCTTGAATGCCAGGCAACCCTGTGCTTCTTCCCCTTTGAAGCGGCTGGGTCCTGTGATCCCTACCCGTGCATGCAAGCTTGTGCCACCATCAGCAGCAGCAGCAGCTTTGGCCAGGCAGCTGCAATGCTCATGTTCACTAATCAAAGGAAGAAGCTGAAACGAAGCCTCACACTTGGCCGTGTCCTGGCCCCATAAAGTTACCCAGTCTCCACCATCACTAACCCCAGAAAATAACTACCAGAACAGCTTATATTTATTCAGTGCTAATTATGGGTAGGCACTCTGCTAAGTACAGTGAGGATTATCTTGCATAAACCTCACAACAGTTCTCTGAGGCAGTTTTACGTATTAGTTCCATTTTGTGAATGAAAAGACAAGGCCAAAAGTTAAAACCCAAACTAGTCCAAAGTTACACATATGTATCAGGGGTCTTGACCTCCATGATAGCCCCTCCACTTTCCAGAGCATACTTAAATGCCTCTCTTTTGGGTGCTAGTAAGAATCTCAGCGCCTACCACACAGCATTATGATTAAGGACTTATATACAATTACCAAATTCTCACCAAGAAAATGCCTGTGATCCAGATTCAACCATGTGTTTGAGAGTTATGCCCTTTGATAGTGATTCTCAAATCAAGCCAAGTTTAGGAACCATTACTTAGAAGATGTTGGAGAAGCAATATGGAAGGATGCTGGGCCCTGGATGACTGAATGGAGCAGAAGCTCCTGCCGTCTGGGAACATTCACCTTGAGCAGCGATGTAAGAGATGCATCAACCTGTATTTTCTTCATCCTCACAGATGCCATGAGAGGCTTGAGGAGCTGGTAGCACTTGGGTGCCTGGAATGTCAGACGTTGTTTGGATATACAAGAACTAGCAGTCACATGAAACATATACAGACACACAGCTCACGCACACATAGCACACATGCACACCCACGCACATACACAGATCACACATTTTTTGCTGCACAGTTCTTCCATCCCAGTCACTGTTACAGCTGAATCTTCAGCTTTCCTGGTTTCCCACCAGGCTTTGATTAAGGATAAACTTCTTTACCTGCCTTCTCGCCCCAAGGCAGGCCTAGATCCAGCTTCCTCCTTTATATTTTTCTTTCTGATCATACAAAGCAATTAAATAGAAATTTCCTGCCTTCTTTCCATGAACTTGGCTTAAATTCTATCTTGTTTTTGATCTACAGGTGTCTCCTACCTCAGAAAATCTCATAATTCCACTGGCCAGATGAAGGCATGAAGCTCCAGTCTGGGTCCCTGTTGTAAGCTGAAGGAGAATCCTCCTCTGCCAGCTGCTTAGAAGTGGGAGGCCAGGCTGGCTCAGCATCTTCAGAGTTTAGGAATGTGACCGTTGGATGGAGGTTGGTGCATATGATCAAAATACAGATGGATGAAAATACCAGGATAAAACAAAATATTTTCTAAAGTTAACATGCATTAATAAAGAAATGTAAATATATGTTTGAGGGATAAAAGAATCTTGACAAGCAGAGAAAGAGTGACAGTTCCCCAGTGATTGGTAGCAGTGACTTTGGAATCCAGGACCATGGACAGGGAAGGCCAGACAAAGCGAACTCTTGGAAAGAAAGACATTCTCTGGGCATTGGAAAGTTACCAGTATGAGAAGTTAGCACTGGAAGAAGATACCTTGAGTACCATACCCACCCAGGAAGAGACACTACTCCTTGGAAAGCCGGAGTCAAAAACAGGGTGTCAGTGAAAACTATGTGTGCAGTGATGTAAGCAGCACATGAAGCAGCCAGGAAGCAGATGTTATCCTGTAGGAAAGGAAGTTTTAGGGTTCCCTATGGGAGGTGTTGAGGTGTTGCTACAAGTTCTAGTACTGAGTATTCTATTACTACCTGAGGGGCCTTGGACAAGTCATCCAATCTTACTGAGCTTCATTTCTTAATTCTACTACAATGTTAATAAAATCAAATAAGATTATGTTGGTGAAAGTAAATGTAAAACATAATCTGCAATAAGCATTCACACATTCTGATTTTCTACTGGCTTCAGATGAAATGCCAGTGCTGTGTAGAAGAGCTTTATTACAGTATATGCTCATCAAATATTTGCTGAAACATTGATAATTTTTGTCATTTTAGGAAAAGTTGAGCAAACACAAGTGTTTTGATATAGAGGCAAATGGAAGTAACAGGGGCACAAGATGGATGAGTTGTAGATTAGGACCTCATATGGGTCAACATTTCCTCAGGTGTTTTCTCCTCAGTTCTTCTGAGGGACAGAAACCTGCAAGAGATGGAACAGAACATAAAAACACCACTCAGTGAACTCAGGACTAGTGTCTTGGTCTGTTTTGTGCAGCTGTAAAGAATACCTGAGTCTGAGTGATATATCAAAACAGAGATTTATTTCTTACAGTTCTGGAGACTGGTATGGCCATACTGAGAGAATACATTTGGTGTGGGTCTTCTTCCATGATGAAAGACAGATGAGCAAGAAAGTAGGGCAGAGACCATGAGGAGTCTAAAGGCTCTTACATAACAACACCACTCTTATAAGAATGACACTGTTCCACTCATAAGAACAAATCCTTGAGGCTCTAACCACCTTTAAAAGGTCTTACATCTCTCAATGCTGTTGCTTTGGGAATTGGTTTTCTAATACATGAATTTTAGGAGCCATATTTAGACCATAATAGATACACAATCTGTAGACTGGGTAGTGACCAAGTAGTTGGCTGGCACTATAATTTTTTCCCAAGATTAAAGCCTTGGAACTGGGGTTGGAGGAATGGCTCAGCAGTTCAAGTGCATGCCTAGCAAGCACTAAGTACCTGAGTTCAATTCCTCAGCACCACATATGCCAAAAATGGTGGCATACGCCTGTAATCCCAGCACTCAAGATTAAGGCAGGAAGATTTCCTTGAGTTCAAGGTCAACCTGGGCTCCGTAGTGAGTTCAGGACCAGCCTGGGCTGCAGAGAGAGACCCTGTCTCAAAAATAAATAAATAAAGCCTTGGAACAATGCAGGGAAAAAACAGAGTAGTTGGCAGTGAACACAGAACCTAAAGGAATACATTATGGTTTAGATCAAAAATGTCCCCCAAAATTCTAATGTGCTCAGAGGCAGGGAAGGTGATTGGATCATGAGAATGTGATAACCATCAGTGTATCAATTCATTGATGTATTTGCATGTTATTAGGAGGTAGAGCGTGGTTGGAGGGGTGAATCACTAGGTATGTGACTGAAAAGAATACCTCTAGTCCCTGATGCTTTCCCTTTTTCTCATGAGTTGAGCAGCTTTCCTTCATCATATCCTTCTGTTACCTTGTTTCTGACTTGGAGACAAACAAAATGGACTGAATCCACCAAAGTCATGAGCCAAAATAAATCTCTACGTCTTTAAGTTGTGTTTCATACTATGTTCCAGTCATAAGAGAAAGACTAATATAGGGCATGAGGTGAACAGAGACTGTGTAGTAAAGTGTGAGGACCACAGTGGACCAAGTTGCTAAGCAAGTAGAAACCATAAGATTGATAGAAATTAGACTGAGCAGGGAACAAAGAAGACAGATGGCAGCAGAAGAGAAATGGACAGCAGTGCATGCAGAGAAGCCGAGACACGTTAGAACAGGGTCCTAGAAGACTGCAGAGTCCCAGGACCTCTGGGAAATGAGGGGCTATCTATCTCAGCCTCTTCCCCAAAGAATCACTCACTTTGGAGTTCTCCCTCCACAGCCTGTCCATCTTCTATAGAGCACCTTGGAAGCCTGGCTTTGTGGCATCCACACACACTGTGCAACTTTAGTAACTGCTTTTTGCAATTGAAAAACCTAATTAATAGGCTACCTTTAGGAGTCTGGAAACTTGGGTTTCAAAGCCCAGCCTCATTAGCACATCCCTTGGTGTCTGTCTAGCAAAGCCAGGACAGTGAGCTCAATCCTACAGTGAGGAAGAGCTGACCTTGAACATCTGAAGCTCCTGTTATGAAGCCCACAAGGAGTTCTCAGCAATGGGACTGCCAGTTAGTCCATACAAAGTGCCTGGCATGTGCTGTGTGCCCAGCCCTTGCCCATCTGTTCTAGTTGACTAGGACAGCCAGGCCAGTGTCCCTTTCCTGCGTTGGTGTGGAAAAGGATGATAATCATCTAGGCATGCTGGTAGAGAATGAGAGCTATAAATGAGGTCCAAACCTAAGTCCGTATGCAGACCCTCCTTCAAAACTTACAAACCTTGGACCAAAAGGTTGAGAGGTAGAGAAGCTTCCTGCACAGCTCCTTTCAGTCTCCATCCTCTACATATACTGTATTCCACACCACCAGGGTCTCATACACATTGAGGTGGAGTCCCTGCTCCCAAGTTCAAGCTTCATTTACACTTTCTCCCACTAGCTCAGCAGCCATGACAGCCAGCCTTCAGGAGTAGAGGTTTGTATGACAGCTGAAGTCCAGCCTGGTAATGGTGGGCCCAGGGAAGAGCCTCCTGCAAACCTTGATAGGTAGTTAAAGTCGAACACTTTGAATGTGGTTCACATGGAGATGTGGTATAGACTTGATACTGACTCTTCTCTAGATACATCCCTGATGAGAAAGAACAGAAGCTTTGTTTCTGGCCTCTTCCGGGATGTGCACAATGGCATCAGGCACATTTCTAAGTATGCTTCATATGCGCACTTATATGATTATTAAAAGATCCTAAATTGTCATTATTTCTAATTTTCAGAGACGGATTTAAGGACACAGAGAGATTAAGTGGATGGTCCAGGAGCACATGGTAAGTAGGCAGCAGTTGGAGAAGTCTGACCTGGGTAGTGTGGGTCCAGCACCTGTGATCTTGTCATCCTGCTACCATGGAAACAAGGCTCCTTACTCCCATCAGGTTCAGCTGGACCCAGTGGAGTAAGAGAACCTCCTCTGCTCACATTCACTTTCTGCCCCATGTTCTGAACACAGTATCCCCGTTAGACTTGTTTGCCTGGGAGCTGCTCCAGGCAGCCCATGGACAGTGGGAGAGGTGCAGTCTAAGAAGGGGTGTGTGGAGGCCTTTGTATGTCCAACAGAGGACAAGGCCAAAGCTAATTCTGCCCTTTGTGAAACACCTGTTGTGGGCCAAGGATGGGATTTACCTAAATGATCTCTGCTAATCCTCACATCACCAGAGGTTTTCAGTATTATCCTCATTTAACTATGTGTATCTAAAACTTTTTTAAAAAATGGTTGAGAAAATTGCGAGGTTGCTGTACATGTGGCTTAAGCAGAATTTGAACCCGTTTCTGCATGGTTCCAAATCAGTCCTTTGGCAAGTTACGACCAGGTTACAACACGGAGACCCGGTTCACACTAACTTCCCTCAGTTATCTCTGCCTCCTAGCTGTTTTTTGTTTTCCTTTTTTTCTACTTCTGTCTCCAGCCTTTGCTTTCTTCCTTCTCTCACTTTCCTTTTCTGTAATTCCAAGAGAGAAGCTGTCCCATAGTAAATCCTTCTGTCCCTGATAGTCTCCAGTTGGATGATCCCAGACAAGCACAGGCTCTGGGTCAGAATATGTAGAAATGTCCCAGGATAAAAGGGAATAATTCTACAAGGACACACAGAGAGAAATGAGAGATAGAGACAGAGAAAGGAAGAAGAGAAGAGGAGGAGTAAGAAAATAGAGGAGAGAAGTCTCTCACTCACAAGCCATTGCTGCAGTGGCTGCAGACCGACTCCCAGGCTGCTGGCTCCCAGAAACCAGTTAGCTGCAGCTCTTGACTGCATTGCCTCTGACAGCTGGTTAAGAAAAGAAATATACAAATAAATATCTGCAAGGCAACTTTAGCCCTGGACCATGCAGACTGGCACCAGCATGCTCCGTTTCTCTGGACACTCACATGATCAGGAGCCTCAGCGACTCACACTCTCTCCAGATTGCATGCTCAGTGCAGGCTGCTGTCATTCAAGCTGGCTCAGGGCTTAAAACCCCAGAGATGGGAGACCAAGCAATGTCTCTGACAGCTTCTATAGAAACTTTGGCTCTTAACTTTCCTAAGTTCCCTTAGGGGGAGGGGTTGTTTAAATGCATATTATGGAGTAGTGAGCTGCTGTGATTGTCTGAGCTGAGACAGGCTTTGAGAACAGACACTTGTCACTCCCTCAGTTCATGCAACTTGTAAATAACTCAGAGCCACAAATAGTTTCAAAATCACTGTGGTTTGGTTGAGTGTAAAGTCAGGGTAAATGCTATGATAGGCCATTTCAAATTCTTATTGTCTTGACACGGGGCAGGCCACAAGGGTCAGCAGTGGGCAGGGCACTCTGCTCCGTGTGGTCATACAGACATTTAGGCCCTATCTATCGTCCACACCATCATCTCCACCAAGGCTGCCACAAGAATGAAAAAGAATGTCGGCGTTCACGGAGTATGGGGGGGGGGGGGGGTTGATATGTGGAGTCCTGACATGAAGCGTGTTACTCCTGCCCACGTTCCACTGGCCAGGAGTTACCACAAAGCCATGCTTCACCACAAGGTAGACCCAGGAAGATGAAAAGGAACTCCGTATCAGGGAGCAGTAGCCTTCTCTGTTGTTCTCTGCGAGGAAGCATTACCTTCTTTCCTTTCTCTCTGAAGCCCCTACCTACCTGTCATCTCTCAGGTCAGTGTCATTAATGAACATGATAACTAATCAAGAGTGCCTTATTATCTTTGAGTACTTACTGTATGACAGACCCTGTACACAGATTATTTCATTTAACCCTCAGAGGAATTAGTGCAAAGATACTGGCACTCTTTCTGTGTCCAGGAGGGAAAACTAAGAAGGCAAAGGTGTCCAAGATGTCCGGTGTCTCCTTTTAGGTCACACAGCATGGAGGTAGGTGGCCCTGCTGGGGTCTGACTCCAGTTTCAACCTATTGAAAGAGCTGAGAATATCCAGACTAAGGAGCTAAGGACATGGATCTGGGATTTAGCCATGGCTGGGTCACTTCACCCTGCAGTGACAACAGAGAAGCTAGGCCATTGTTCCCCTCTGCAGTGTCTTCACCCCACCTCCTAAACAGATTGTGAGGCACAGAGGCTCTGAATTACCAGGCCACTTGATAGCACATCCCCCGCTGAGAAAAAATGCTTTCAAAAAGCACTGACTTTTTGTGATCCAACTCAGGATGACACTGACTGTGCTCCAGAAGATGCCTTTGCCTCTTTCCCACCAGCCCCGCTTCCTGGTAGCCTCCTTCCTCTTTGTGCCCCTTGCAGCCCGAGCTGCTGCCCAGAACCCAGGTCATCCCCATCCTTAGGAAGAAACAGCTCCTGATGGTGGAATGGGCTGTCCCCAGGTTGCAGCCTGGCCGCCTGGCCCTCTGCACACCTTTCAATCCCATAGCGTCAGTTGCCGCTGCTGCCTCTGCTTAATTCCAAAGCATGTTCACTGAGGGCATGGGGCCCTGGGAGCATACAGGCAGGGCTCAAGCCTAGATCCATCACTTATAAGTTAGTTACAGGGACTTGATCAGGAATTAGTTTGCTCACTTTCGTCACCTGTAAAATGCCAACAGTAGGATCTGCCTGTGTGGGAGAGTGGTGAAGACGTTGGGAGTAGCACAGCTACGTATTTAGCTCAATAACGCCAGCGGTGTCCTTCAGTGTTACTAGTCCTAGGAAGAAAGCATTGATGACGGGATATTCCCAAGAAAGTCTCTGCCTAGTACTTGAGTAAGATGCTCTCTCTGCTCAGCGTCTGCTCTGTTCACTCTGTGGCAATCTCCATATCAGACCGCTTCTGCCCCTTGGTGATACTGAATTGATAGAGGAGGTCAAGGAAAGACTTAGCTGTGGAGGCTGAGTTGATCTCTATGATGAAGAGGAGCAGAGGAGATAAGCCAGATTCTCTGAGGAGAAGGAACCAAGATGAGATTAAATGAATTTGGATTTTGCTAAGAAAATGCTTATGGGGAAGTTAAGAGGGAGAGATCTGGGAAAGCCAAGGGAAGCTGTCAGGCTGCACATGGATCTGTCCTTAGAGGAGGATTGGGTGGAAGTGGCTAGTCTGGGTTCCCTGACACTCAGCCAAAGGCTTGGGAGTCCTGCCCCATTCTGCTAACGAGAGGCACCTGTCTTCCAACCATACGCAGTCATTGGTGCAAGCAACAGAATAAGCTTGGGCTCCAATCAAAGCCTGAAGTGCATTTCAAAATGCAGCAGGTGAGATCCTGTTACTTTCCAGGTACAGCCAGTAATAGGAGGTCACGTGACCACCACAGGAGAGGAGAGAGCGAGCTGAATGGGTAGAGCAGTTCGTAAAGTGGAAGAACTCAGCAGTGTGGGGCAAGAGGATTGAGATATAAAAACCGTTGAAGTTGTGTACTTTAATACATCTGGAGATAAAAGTTATAGATCGGTAATTCACTTACTGTTAATTTTGGCTATTGGGCTGTGCTCCTTTCCAATGTGACTTCTGATTGAATATAAAATTAGTTTCAGCATAAAACACATCATTTTATAATCTATATAGCTCATAATGCAGTAGACAGTGTTCTAAGTGCTTTATAACTGTTGACTCATTTTATCCTTCAACGAACTAGTGATGTGGGTGGGACTGTTGTCATGCCTATTTACAGATGAGGGGGCAGAGACACAGACAGTAGCCTGCCGGGAGTCACCTCCAGGAATGGTAGACAGGGAGTTGAACCCTGGAGTCTGTGCTCTTGTTGGAAGTGCCACACTGCCATTCACCCTTGGCCAACAGCCCATCCCTGTTCTCTTCTTCCTGTTACTCAGCCCTGCTTTGTCACCTCACCTTGGCACGCCAATCACGCAGCGTGCATCCTTCGTCTCTGCTCCCCAGCTGAATTCAGAATGATGTAGCACCTGCTCTTAGAAGCACTTAGCACAGGCCAGCCTGGTGTTGTCACTACACACCTGCTGAATCCAGGATTGGATCACCTTCCAAAGCATCTGTAGCTTAAAACCTTCAAACTGCTTTGTTATTTGGGCTTACCTAGCTTCAGGTTGGCGCTTGAGTAGGGGTGAGCTCTGTTTTGGGTGAGAGGCAAGGATAGTCCCACAGGAGAGGCATGCTACGTCATTCCATGGCCACCTACGTCAGTGCCTCATAAACTTCTCAAGGCCAGACAACTCCTCCGTGTTAGTTCCTAATTATTTTTCTAGACTCTTAGAAAATTCTTTAACTTACAGGAAGAATTGGGGACTTAATTCAGGCTCCCAACAGTGACTGAGTTAGACACAGGGCTTGTTACACGGGTCCTTGAGATTTATATTGACATTTATATTGACATTTATATTGAAAGATTTATATTGACAGTGCAACCTAGAGGAGACTATAGGGTTAGAGAAAAGTGTCCTCTTCATGAGCTTTTTTAATCCTGGTGCTTTAAAAGCCACCATTTCAAAACTGAGAAGCCAGTCAGATCACCTTGATGTTGTTGCAAAAATCTGGATCCTGAACACGTTATTGACTTGGAAAATACAAACTGTTGCTTCTTTTAGGAGGTTACTGGTTGAGCAGGGAGGAGATTCCTGGCAGAGAGTGTGCCATGGAGAACCAACCTCAAAGCTGGGGCAGTGCGTCTAGAAAGACGTCACAGGACAGGCATATTGACAGACGAGGAGGGTGGCTGGAGCCAGCCCAGAATGCCACCATGCTTGTCCCAACAGGCTACCCAAGCAGTGATCCTGGCTAACTCTTGGGACTCCATCATTGCCTGAGACAGCTCCCAAAGCCACAGGCAGGCTGATCTCTGCCTGCTTAGTGGCGGGTGGTAGTCACTGCTGCTGCACTGAGGGCTCAGCGTCAGATCTGAGTTCCTGTCTGCCTCCCTCAGCTCTGGAGCAGACGTCTGGACTGTGGCTGATAAAGAATCGATTTTGATTTCCTCTTTTTTTCCTGTGGGGCTTAGCTGTCATGACAGGAAACTGGAAACCTAATAAAGACCACACTGGAGCAGATCATACCCTGAGTCAGTGTGGGTTCTGAAGCTAGAAAGGAAAGGCAAGGGAGAGAGAGAGAGAAGAGGTTCTTCCTTGTACAACCTCAGGGGCATTGTCCACCTTACACTTTCCTTGTGCTGGAGTGGGGGACCTTCACACAGGCTGTGGGAAAGACAGACATGAGAGGGTGGAGAACTGTCAAAGAGAAAGAAAAGGCCCTAAATCCTTCCTCAGCTACTGTGCCTCTGACCTGGAATTTCACTGAAGACTCATTTTACTGAGTGGCCAGTGACCACTGAGGTCACATTGTAGTTTAATGCTTTGCTATTGGTGTCTTAGCATTTTAGTAGGTTATATTTTTTAATTTCTGTTTTGAAAGTAAAGTCTAATGGGCCATTGGAGCAGAGCCTGAAGTGAGGTTTCTGCACCATCTATCACCTACAACCTCTGGCAGCCAGGACCTGCCTGGCCTCCTTTCCTCTCCCTTAGCCAAGCACTACTATTGCCCCCTATCCCAGTAGCGGGGCTGGATGCAAGTTCAGACAGATCAGGCTTGGCTAAGATTTTGTTACTTCTTAAGGCCAGACGTGGAGTAATGATCCATCCACCATATGGCAGCTCCATGGTATACAGCAGGGGCAATTTGGCCCCTTGTGATCCAAGTTCTGGGCATGTCTTGATGCAGAGATCGTGATTCTTTTGGAGTCACCTACTCACCATGAGTTGGGAAGAAGACTTAACCCCCTAACTAGGGTATCACAGGGTGGACCAGCAGCTGGTGGAAGGAACACATTCCTGCAGACCAAGTCACTTCAGGTGAGGTATGGGCACCAATAAGGGTCTGTGCTTGTGAGGACAATTCCACACCTGAGAGAGTACAGGGCTAAATAACAGATTTTTGTAAAACACCACAACATGTTGAGAGGCAGAGAAAACAATTGAACTGGAAGGCTTAATATTTTATAATCCTTAATAGTACTTTTTGTTTCTTTTGAAATAAAAAGCATCATACTCTTATCTTGTACTGGGCCTCACACACTGCATAGTCAGTCCAGTATTCACTCCCTAGGCCAGTACTCGATACCAGTACTAATCTCAAGAGCTGGGGGCTGAGTGGGACCACCTCCATGAGGACAGGGACCTTGAGGGCTGCAGTAAAAGGTGGCTCCAGGGTTCCAGCCACAGTTTGGTCTTCCTTCTCCTCTGTTTGTCTCGGCGGACTCTGCTGGTGTCTGCACCTTGCTGTCCCAGCAACCACTCTACCTTCAGTCCCTGCTTCACTCTCGTCTTGCTCCTTGGCTGACTTGCTGCTCCAGCTACCATTATGGGACTGGCCCTTGATGCAGCGAGTCTTAGTCGCCCTTCTCCCTTCTCTCTTCACCCATTTAACCATGTTCACTCTTCTGTTCTCACATCCGCCTCTGACATGGCGATCTCTTAGCAATTCTCTCTCAGAAGGTTTTGTTCCTTGGCACATATGTGTGAGGAACTTTGCTCACCTCAGAACATGCTGTCATCCCAGACTGGACCTCTGGAAAATGGAAGTCACCAGTCTTCCTCTAGAAGTTGACTCCTCCTCTGACTTCTCTGTTTCTGACTCCGACATCCTCATGCAGGCCGAAACTTCCACTGGTCTTTTATGCTCCCTTTCCTTCGTCTCCTACCTCTAATAAATCTTGTTATTCTTTCCTTAACGTTGTGTCATGCATTTGTGTCTTCTTGTCAGTTTCCACTTCCTGCAGTTTAATTCAGACCTTGATCATCCCGTTCTTCATCATGAGCCTCCAGCTGACCCCTCCGCCTCATTCTCTCTTCCTGTGAATTACACATGCACACAGCTCTAGGATAGCTATGAAAATGTGCTCTGCTGAGGACCTCATTCTTTTACTCATTTTCAGAAGCTCCCTAGCAAAGAGCTAGTTTTTCTTTCTCAGTTTAGTAGTTATAGTATCAGATTGTGTCAAATAAATAGCATGTCACTCCCCTGATAAAACTTTTCTTTGCTCAAGACAATCACTTGTGTGTCCTACATACACAGACAAATGCATACAGACTCACCTTGCCTAGGTAATTCCCAGTCATCTTACTGAGCTCAGCTTCCCTGTCATAAAAGGTTATGGTACTTCCTACTGTTCTTTTGAAACCTTTAGCACTATTGTTATTAAACTTCATAATATATGATCACTCTTCCCTACTCGGATATAAACTTCATAAGGATGAGGTGGTTTGGTTTAGACAAATCTCTCTCCTTGCCTGATATACAGTAGACATTTAGGAAATATTTGTTGAACTGATCAATGAACTATCATTTATTGAGTGTCAGGGCTCTCCCAAGTGCTTTGTCACATTTAATCCTCAGAATAGCCTTAACAGTGTTATTTCTACTCCACAGGAAACTAAAATATCAAAGGTCACATTGCAAACAAGATGCCCTCCTACATCCCAACTAACCAGGTCTCTTTGCCATGTGCCAAACAGACCTGCGTCCTCCTACCTCTATGCCTAAACTCTTGAGTTTCCTCCACCTGAAATATCTCATCTCTTCAGCTCCTGAAATCCCAACCAATCTCAAAAGAGGCTCCTACTCCTTTTAACGTGGCCAAAACCAAATACAGTGTGTAAAACAGGCTATTAGACTCGATGACCCTGGATTTATGATCAAATTACTTCCCTACTTCCAAGCTGTGTGACTTTTAGCATGTTACTTACCATCAATTTCTTTATCTACAATTTGCTACATGAAGTACTTACCTCATGAGGTTTAAGCAAGATTAAGAATCTGGAAAGTTTAATATGAAGCCTTATGTATAAGAGAATTAAATAAAATTAGCCGCCGCCCCCCCCATCATTTTTCTCCTTTTTCTTATCCCTCACATTTTCTCTCTGATTCCCCTTCTGTGGACCTATGATTACCTACTAGACCCAACTATGCTCTGCTGATCCTGGAACCCCCACTATTGCCTAACAACGTCAATATCAGGTTCCATTTTGTATATAATTTCATTGGCAACAACATCACCCATCTGTCATTTGGTGGATTACCCTGCATGCGTCATCTATGCATGTTCCCTCTGAAGTCTTGTCCTGTGACAGCTGAGAAGTTATAACATTTTGTGTTCATATCTAAAATTGGTGAGTTATTTTGCATAAGAATCTTGAGATCCTAAGATCTATAGCTACCTGGTGAAAGTTGAATATAAATGTATAAACATCCAGTGCAAATTTAAGGCTTCTTTTTCAAGACTAGCAGAGTCTTGGTGATGTTCCATTTAACAGAATCGACATTCTCCCAAAGAAGGGATGGGAGGAGCAAGCTAGCATTTTTGATCACCTACTCCAAGTCAGTTTTTGTGCTGACTGTTTCCATCCATTGTCATCTTTGCAGGTCTGCCTGAGTAGGTGGGCCACATCATCACTTCTTGGATTCCATCAGAAGAGTCAACAATGGCTTTCTAGAATAGCCATTTCCTTCTTGATCCCTCTCACTTTTTGGGGGAAAAAAGTTAGATCTTTAGTAATCATCATCACTACACTCTTTGAAAAGCTGGGGGAAGGAATCCAGGAGAAGGAAGCCATTTCCTCTATTTGAACAAAAGTAGCTGGGCAGATAAGAGGTGGACCGTAACACTCAGCTGTGCCGGAGCCATTGGTCCATCCTCCAAGGTCAAGCAGGGCCAACACTGAACAAAGCATTCCACATGATGCAGCCGGTACTGCAGCTAATTCAGTAAGGAAACTGATTGCATTTTGGGCTTTTCAAGGGATTATTATAAAGCAGCCATTATGAAAAAAATTAAAGATGATAAAGAATTGTTTTGTCCCCTAGAACCTGCTGTGCTGTTTCTATATATCTTCAAAGCACTCAGGATGTAGAAGAGGTGTTATTTAAAGGAATAAATAACAATATTTATAGACTTTTCCTGGAGAGTGCAATCAGCTTTGCATAATCTCCTAAAACTGTGCTCAGCATGGAAGCTCACGCTGGGGAGCAGGCCACAGGCACTAGGAGAATCAGAGGCCATGTCCTGCTGCAGGTAGGACCTTGCGAAAGGCAGATAGGAATTTCCAAGCATCTGTTCAGGAACATTTCCAGTAGCAGTACTGGCTGAATTGTCTTCTTGTGGGTCTACTGCTGGACTGAAATGCCTACCCCATTCCTGCCTCCCAGGAAGAATATTTTAGAGATTCTTTAAACATTACTGCTATAGATGAAATTAATTAACTACTTTTTGTCCATGGTAACAAGCTCCCAGGAGGCCCACAGTCAACAGAAGTTTGGATGTGGAGGAGGGTGAAGGAGAATGTGGCTATTTGGGGAAGAGGGTCTGGTCTGATGGGCACGGTGGAGAAGTGCTTTCACACATGGTAGGAAAGAAAGAGGTACCAGAAGAAGAGTGCTGAAATCTTATTTTTTCAAACTCTACATTTGTTCTCTAGAATCAGCTCTGCAGTCTTCCAAACCCAGTATTCTCTCCTGTCCCACCTAATCTCTGTCCCTTCTTCCACTTTTAAAGATTTCCTGCTAGCTCTGACCTTCCTTCTTTTCTCAAACTTAAAACTGCCATCCTCCTCCCAGTGAGCATCTTTTCTTACTAAAATATTTTTATAATTTAATAACAGTATAATATTGTTAGTCTATTTTACACCACTACAACAGAATACCAAGGACTGAGAGGTTCATAAGCAATAGAAGTTTCTGTGGTTCATGTCCCTGGAGGCTGGAAAGCTCAAGACTGAGGGCCACAGCTGCTGAGGGCCTTTGTGCCACATTAGGCAGGAGGCATCACAGGGTGAGTGAGCACACAAGAGAAAGAACAAGAGGGGCCTCAACTCACTTTTAGAAAAACCCACTCACAACAAGGGCATTAATCAGTTCAGACCCCTTGTGATACAGTGACTACGTGTTAAAGATCCTGACTCTCAAACTGCAATATGGAGGACTAAGTTTGAAAGAACATATGAAGTTTTGGGGGGATATATTTCTACAATAGCCATGTTAGGAGTTGGGGGTGTAGCTCAGTGGCAGGATGTGGAAAGTCCAGGAGAAAAGGAAAATGAAAGAAGGGAACGAAGAAACAAAGATCATGTTAAATAAACTATGTTCAGCTCAGTGTGTGACCAAATCTGGATAAATATGACCATATCATATCTGGATATCTAGGGCCACCAGGGATCTCCTTATGAGAAACCAAGGGCCTCCTTGGAAACGTTTACAATAAAGAAAGAATAGATCTTCCGTTTGATCCAGTGATAGCTCTTCTGGGTATCTTTCCAGGAGAGTTAAAAGCAATATAATAGAGACACATGTATGCCCACGTTTATAGCAGCACAACTGACAATAATGAAATTGTGGAAGACATAGAAACATCCATCATCAGACCAGTGGACAGAAAAATTTTAGTTTATGTACACAATGGAGTACTGCCCATTTGTAAAGACAGATAGTGTGGAGGCTTTCGTAAGTCAATGGATGCAACTTGAGACTATCATGCTCAGTAAAGTGAGTCAAACTCAGAAGGCTAAATATCAAATGGTTTCTCTAATATGAGAAACTCAGAATACAGGCATGTTATAGAACAAATGGGGGTGATAGTGGGAGTCTGGGATTCAGGGGGATGAGGCGGGGAGCAGAATGGCCAAAAAGGGGAAGAGAAAGGAGAAGGGATTGTAATGATGATGTGAATTATATGTGCACAAAATACTCAAGTTCAATGAAACAATTGTGCATAACACACACACACACGCACTCACACGCACACACATGTTTAATAAAAATGGGGAAAAAAGAGAAGCATCAAGAGAAGAAAATATGTTTGGAATCAGAAGGGTGGAGTGATTCTCGCAGCATGTCTGCATCTGCCCTCACGAATTCATAGCCAAGCCTCTGGATCATGGAAACTCTCATAAAGGAAGAAGTAAAGTCAATGATATTGTAATAATAACAGCAATGACTAGCATCATAAAAACACATCTTCACTAATGTTTGCACTGGACTTAGAGAGGTGTGTGCAGCACTCCCAGGAATCTTTTGTACATTGGGAGATAGGGTTGCTGTTGTCTTGGGCCAGTAAAAGCTCCAGCTTTTAGCCTGAGTGGATGCAGACCTTTTCCAACAGCCTCTCCAGACAGAGGCCATGAAGAAAATGGCTGGCTCTCCACAGACAGACCAAGAGGTCCAGCTTGTGAACCTTGGAAGAGATGAAGTGTATTTTCCAAAAGATGAGAGGGTACCAAGGAACAGAAATCCTGGCGGGTGACAGGCATTATCCTTCTGTTTTATCCCTACACTAGTGAGACTTGGCAAGTTAGGCATCTGACTTTAGCAGGGAGAGTGGGCTTTATAAAATCTTGTAATTTCTATCCTCTACTCTGTTTTTATATAAAGATGATTTTTTCCCAAGAAAGCTGTTGGGAAGCTCTAGGCAAAGACTCTAAGGGAAAGGAGAGTATGTTTTTCCTTCACTCAGAAAGCTCACACGTTTGTCAGTTCCTAGTTCAACTGTGACATCTTAGCAAAACGTTGGGAAAAGTTAGCACGTGGCACGTGTTACCAAATGGCCAAACCTTTTAATTATCATCGAGTCCCGGTGCTGGCCCAAAAGGAGTAGTGGCTGTGTAGTAGGTTATCAATACAGGTGGGATTAGTGAAGTCATTACTCTTCCAATGACCTCAGTTCCTGAAATTGAGGGGCAGCTTTCAAAAATAAAACTCTTCTCACTGGATTATGGTTTATACGTGTCACTGAGATGACACTGGTTGTTAGGAATCAGCTCTAAGTGTAGCCTTAGGGTCACATTGTCTAATTAGACACTATTGACTTCAACATAAACCTTTGCACTATGGTTAGAAACAAAGAGATGGTTTCTTCAGTGGGAGAGGGTTTCTGCCTGCCTCCTAAAATTTCCACAACCCAAAATGATATGGGATGAGGTATTATAGCATTACAACTCTGGTTTCTCTGTGTTTTCTCTCTCTCTTCTGGGGATACTGTGTTTTGGATCTGGAATGTCCTGCAAAAGCTTTATGTATTTGGATGTCGTAGGATAGCTATGGAACCAAGTGTTGTTGGGAGGCTTGGCTGGAAGAGGCAGATGCTCATGGTTAGACTCAGAGGGATTGTGTCAATGTCTTAAGATTTGCGGGCAGTTGCAGTTCACAGAACTGAGCTTTCAGAAATGTGTTGTTGACTTGTGGGCCAGGAAGTGAGGGAGGGACTCTCATACTGGGGGTCCAACTGACAGCTTGAACCCAGTAAAAGAAACTAAAAAACACTGTTAGAAGTTTTTCCTGGTAAACCTCTGGCCTTATCTGAGTCTCCAGATACCAACTCACTCCTCATTTCACCTTGATCCTGCTTCACTTGGCTTTCTAAGTCTACAATGCTTCGGGCAGCTCTCCAGCCTCTGCCATGTCCTTCCATCGCCAACTGCCCATGAACAGACAGTGTGACACCTTATGAAACTGTGAGCTAAAATAAATCTCTCCTCCCGTAAGTTGTGGATGTGCTGTCCCAGCAAAAAAAAAAAAAAAAAAATACCTAAGACGGGAGTCATTTCTTTGCCTCCTCTAACTGAGTATGCAAGTGTGCCTCCCATTGAGCTGAAGGAAAGGGAGGTGGTCATGAAGGAGCTAACTATGCTAGGGTTTCCAGCCTCTGGTCCTCAAGTAGGTCTTGATCCTCTTGCATTCCCATTTCCTATTTAAGCCTAATATTTCCATACTCCTCTGATGTCTGTCTTTTCTGGCTGCTATGCTTCTAGAACACTCGATGTACCTGCATCCAGAGAGGATGCTGGAGGGTGGCTTGGGGACTTCAGCCTGTCTCCATCAACCTTCCAAAACCCATATCAAATTTCAAATATATATATATATATATATATATATATATATATATATATATATATATATAATTGAATAGGAAACTTGATATGTTTTCCTTGGAATATAAGTGAAATCTTTATTAAATTTTAACCCTTTCATTGATCTGCTCCAGACTCCAAAACAAAGCAAAACAGAGTCCCATGCAAATGTTTCTCAAAACAAGACTCTTGACTGATTTCCAACAAGATTCTCAGCCCCAAGACAAGCTTCGCTTCTGTCTAACAAATGTATCCCTTTCCTGACATACTGCTTCACTCATTTGTGTGGTTGAATTCCTGGGTCTCCATTATGATTTAAACATACAATGCTCCCTAAAGACTTACATAGTGAGTACTTACTCCTCCTTACAGCAGTGTTTAGCAGTGGCCCCCAAAAGAGTTAGATTATGCAGGTACTAATCCTATCAGTGGGTTAACCCCTTATGAATTCATAGCTGACTGGGCTATTAGGAGGTGAGGCTTGGTTGGAGGACGTGTTATATCCCTGTGTGGATGCCCTTGAAGGATGTTTCTCTTCTCTGGCTCCCTTATTCCTCACTCTGCTTCTGTCTGCTGAGTTGAGCAGTTTTTCATTGATTGCCAGTCTTCCTATACAATGCTTCTGCCTGAGGTCAGCTGACCAAAAAACAAAACCTCTGAACTCATGGGCAGAAAGAAATCCTCCATCCTTAAAGCCATGTATGTCAGTCAAGTGCTTCATCCTTGCAATGGAAAGCTAGGTTAAAGGCTGTACTGTGCACTTCCCAAGGGAGATAGAACTGTAACGTTACACTTTTTTAAAGTCTTTGCTGACAATAAAGAAAAAAATGTCCTTTGTGGACCATTTCAGTTGTATCTCCCCTCCTCTGCAAGACAGCACAATTTCTTGACATATTTCCTCTCTATTTATTTGGTATATTTTCTCATCAGATTTTACATTCATAACAATTAATGGTATTGTTTTATCTAGTCTTAAAATTTAGAGCATGGCCAGGCAATCCAGACTTGTAATCTCAAAACTCTGGTGGGCTGAACCTGGAGGATCAAAAGTTGAAGCCCAGGCTGGGAAGCTGAGCGACTACGAGATCCTATCTGAAAACTGAAAGGTGGACTAGGGATTTAGCTCAGTGTGAAGGACTTGGGCTCAACCTACAGTACCACACATACAAACAAATCACAGATATGTGATCAAAATGTAAGCATTATGTCATGACTTGATCTTTCGCCCTCTGTTATTAGAATTTTGGGTTCATACAAGTCTGGGTCATTCATTCCTTTTAACTCCCATAGAATATTTCAGCAAGCCACATTCTATATATCCAGATACATATAGTTGGCTCATTTGAACTGAGTAGGATATGTTTTCTTCTTCCAAAGTGGAACAGAGAAACTTATGCTTCTAGCTGTGATAATGAGCCGTGGACTGGATTTCCTTCCTGCCTGCAACAACTAAAAATGGGGGGGGGGGGGGGGGGGTAGTATAAATGGCGATTTCTAAAATATTAAACACAAGGCAATAGGGAAGGTCACCCCTGAGAGATAGGAAACCAATGAGTTGAGCCCAAAGATTGTCCCAATTTACTGCCTATAGAGAGTGCCCAAGTCACAGTGCAGAGACTCAGGCAAAGGTCTCCTGATTGAAGATAGAGCACAGAGCCAAGAGAAAAAAAAAAATATTGGCTAAACTTCAAAGGGAGAGTGCAGGAGAGGAACAATCCACAGAGAGAGGAGAGAGATAGAGAGAGAGAGAGAGAGAGAGAGAGAGAGAGAGAGAGAGAGAGAGAGAGAGAGAGAGAGCGAGCGCTGAGGATACAGAAAGTCCCGCTCATGAATTCAACAGAAAATTAATTGGTATAGGCATGGGAGGAAGCTATCGAGGGCCAGAGAGAGAACACCCAACATGATGAAGAGGAGCAGTGGCTCAGCGCTTATGTAGGACTTGGTGTGACATCTCTTCCCACTAGCTAAGTTGGACAGTCTCACAGATACTCAGAAGTCTTGCCTCAGTTTTGAGGAATAACTATCTCTAAATTAAATGCTGCTCTGGTTCCACTTAATGAATCAGAAAAGCAAGCGCAGAAAGTATCCATCTGTGTTCAAAGGCTTAACTGTATCCCAGAAAGCAGCATCAAGAACACTTACAGAACCACAAAAATACCCAGCACTCAATGCGGTAGAATTGACAATGTCAGGAATTCAATAAAAAATTATCAGATGTACAAAGAAGTAGGAATATCTAGGTTACAATGTCCTGGTGAATCAATCAGTTTAATCTGACCCAGGATGAATGTAGAGGTTTAGAATTATGAAGATAAGAATGTAAAAACTTTATTTATAACTACATTGCACCTATTTAAAAGGTAGAATAAGAAAAATTCCATAAAGATTGAATATATTGAGCAGAAACATAGATTTTTTTAAAAAGAAATCAAACCTTTATACATGAAAAGTACATGATTTTAAATGAAAAATTTACTGCATCAGATTTACAGCCAATTAGATATGGCAAAGCAAAATATCAGCATGCCTGAAAATTAGAAATAAAAACTAGCTAAAATGGGACACCAGGAGAAAATAGCTCTAAGATAATGTAAAAATAACATCAGTGAACTGCAGGACAGCTCTAAGAAATCTAATGGGCCATGGTTGGAGCTCCAGAGATAGGGCAAGGAGTAAAAAAAGTCTTTAAAAGAATAATGGCCGGAATTTTTCTAAATTGATGAAAACCATAAATTGGAGATCCAAGAACCTCAAAGAAACTTAAATATAGGAGACACGAAGTCAATTAACCCAAGGTACATCTTCATCAAGTTCAAAACTAGGAATAAAAGGAAAATCTTAGAAGTGGCCAGAAAAGGAATGCCACTGTGGAGATGAACACCGACAAGCATGTCATCAGATTTCTTGCTAAGAAATAAGGCAGGGGGAAAAAGACACTGGAGCCACTGCAGAAAATATCTTTCACACATGAAGGCAAAATCAAAATATTTTCTGGCATTAAAAAGTTGAAAATTTTTATTAACAGTGGAGATGCTCTACAAGAGCTGTTGTTACAGGCCATCTCTCGGGAGGAAGGGAAGTGACTCTAGAAGCAAGTGTATCTATACAGAGGAAGGAAAGAACGATAGCAGAAATAGTGGCTGCAAGACTCTAGGGGTGGATGTGTAAGATGTTTAGATTATATCAGCATCTTCAAAGAGAACTCTTTACGCAATTATGTGATATGAAGGTTATAACATATGCAGAAGTAAAATATTTAAACAATACTGCAATGTAAAGATTATAACAACGACAGAGTAAAATACGTGACAAAGATCATTCAAAGCCCAGGAGGGGAGTAATGGAAAGATGCTGCTGGAATGTTCTTATACTACAAATACAATGGGGCACTATCACTTGAAGTTATATTAAGAAAAACCTTTATATGTGCTATAAATTTGAAAGCAATCACAAAAACAACAGAACAAATAGTTACAGCCAAAAAGCCAATACATGTGAGAAAGTGGAATAAAAATAATGAAATTGAAAGAAAGTTTTAATAGAAGGAAAAACATAACAGATGGGACAGAGGAGAAAATAAATAGCAAGATGGTAGATTTAAACATAACCACATCAATAATCATGTTAAGTAATTGGCACACTCCAACTCAAACACAGAGACAGTCAAATCAGACCTTTAAAAAAGTAAGCCCTACAACACGCTGCCATTGCAGAAATTTATTTTAAATATAATGACAAAAGTAAGTTAAAAATAAAATGATGGAAAAGATATATCTGTGAGCATTAATCAAAAACAGATGGAATGATGATATTAATATCAAAATAGATTTCAATGCAATGAATATTAACAGGAAAAATCATATGATAATTATAAGTGGGTCAACTCATTTTGAGGACATAATCTTAAACATTTATGCACCTTATGACAAAACTTGAGATGAATAAAAATTATGGAATTGTAATCAAATCTACAATTTTATTCTGAAATTTGATTTCATATTCCCTTTTAATTTCAATACCCTCACTCAATAATTGATAGCATAAGTAGAAAGAAATCAGTATGGATACAGACAATTTAGTACAGTCACCCGTCACTGTCCTTGGGAGATTCATTCTAGGACAACCTCCCATCGACAGACACCAAAAATGTGGGAAAGTTCAAGATCATTATATACAAACAACTGTGCCAGGTGCAGTGACACGTGCTGTAATCCCAGCACTCAGGAGGCTGAAGCAGGAGGATTCCTGTGAGTTCAAGGACTACATAGTGAGTTCAGGACCAGTTTGGGCTATAGAGTGAGACTCCCATCTCAAAAACAACAACAGCAAAATAATAAAAAATAAAGTGGACATGAAATATTTTCCAAGAGCATCTTTTCTGAACCATAAAAGAAGTTCTAGTAAATTTACAGGAATTGAAGTCAATAGCATTTGTCATTACAGAAGTGAAAATTCAAATCCTAATGAAATGCACATCTGTTTGAATGGTGGAAGTTAAACAGGTTGGCCATACCATATACACCAAGTATTTGAGAGGATGTGGAGAAACTGAGTTCTCGTGTACTATTGTTGTACATGTAAAATTATACAATCACATTGAAAAACTGAAAATCACTTGAAGAGTTAACCATACAATCTAGTTTTTCATGTCTAGGTACTTGCTCAAGAGCACAGAAGCATATGTTCATACAAAGACATGTGCACAAATAATCACAAAGTTTTATTTTCAGTAGCCAAAAAAGGAACAACCCAAGTGTCCATCAGGATATGAGTGCATTAACCATTTGCGATACTCCTTAATGAAATTGCTCAGCAGTACAAGGAAGTGAACAATTGATTCACACATGATGAATCACAAAGTAATTATGCTATGTGAAAGAAGCCAGGCAAAAAAGAATACATGGTGTATGGCTCTATTTACATAAAATTCTAGAAAAAGAAAATGTATAGGGATTGAAAGCAGAGCAGTGGTAGTCTGGAGGGGGAGAAGGCAAGGGTGGGAGTGTGGGAGAAAGGCAGTAGAGGAGGAAGAGCACAATGGAACTCGGGGGGTAATGGGTGCTCGAATCTTGACTTGGGTTTCACTGTGCACACCCACACGTGCGTACACATGCATATACAGCTGAGTAACCCAACATAATGGAGCCAACATGGCTCATCACCTAACTCTGAGATGATACTGGATTCCACAAATAAGTCCAACTTCATCATAGCAGCTCTTTAAAAGCAGACAATGTTTCCGGGCTGTGACCCGAGAAACATGGCAGCATGAGAGGAGTCAGACACACTGTGTCTAGTTCTGAAAGAAAAGCATTCTGGTTAGGGAACAGAAAAGGCTCAGAAGCTGAAGAAGAAAAATGTTTCCCTCAGAAGGTCCCAGGAGGAATGCTTCTCTGCCTGCCCCACAGTGAAACCCAGGTTGGATTTCTGATGATAAATTTGGGTCATTAAATGCATGGTAATTTGTTATGGCGATAATGGAAAATTAACTCACTCTACTTATTCCAACATTTACTACCAGACTTTAAAATTTTTCTCAATCTGTTGTGTAAAATGGTACATTTTTTTAATTCAAATTTCTCTGATCACTGAGTTAAGCCTCAACTCGTATTTCCTCTTCTATAAATTTTATATTCTAGTCTTTTAATTTTTAATTGAACTATCTTCTTATTGACTCGTAAAAATTATTTTATATAGTGAATATTATTCCCCTATTATAAATATTTTCTTCCAGCCTGCCCATATCTTTTAACTTTGTAGTGTCTCTTAGCATTCAGTTTTTAATTTTATAGTTAAATGCATCTGTGCTTCTTAAAAATTTTTGGATACTTATGTGTGAAATCTGTCCTCATATAAATGTCCTAAAAATAATCTGCCATATTTTCTTCCAATTAATTTAAATTCTGTATTTTAAGTTATATGTGTGTATCTTTTATCAAGTATAATGAGTTGTCTCAGTAATTAGGACATTTACTGCTTACTGACTAACAATACCACATCACTTACATGTCAATTTCTCATATATGCATGTGTTTATTTCTGGTTTTCTGTTGAGTTTTATTTGATGGTCTACTCTTATACCAGTAAAAGCGTACCTTTTTATGTAGAGCTCTACTCATATCTGAATTTTTTTGTGGAACTCTACCATTCCACACATAGATTTTGGAATCAGTTTTTCAGATTACCATCTACTCAGGAATCTCCTTGAGGACAGAGCTTTAGTCTGTTTTGTTTACAGAAATATTACCATTATGTGGAATAGTGCTTGACTCATTGCACAAGCTCAATATATATTTGTTTACCACAAGAATGAGCCTCTGGGGTAACAAAGTCTTCTTTCCATGGAAGTGCTTACACTTGTTTCCTAGGGCTACCCTCACACCAGGGGCTTAATTACACAACAGGAATTCCTTGTCTCACAGTTCTGGAGGCTGAAAGTCCACAGTCAAGGCGCTGGCAGGCCTGTGCTTCCCTTGAAATCTTGAGCAGAAAATCCTTTGCCTCCTTAGTCTCTGGTAGCTCCAGCCATTCCTAGCTCACAGAAGCAAAATTTGAGTCTCTTTCCCACTTTTATGTGGCTGTTGTCTAACCTCTGTGCCTAAGGTTTCGCTTGTCATCTTCTCCCTGCTGTGTCCTTCTCTTCTTCCTATAAAGACATCAGTTGTGTCGAATTGAGGGCCTATCATACATACTCCAGTATAATCTCATCATAATTAAATAATTCACAATGGTCCTTTTTCCTAACAAAATCATATTTCCAATCTTCTACTAGGGATAGCACACAACTTTCTCTCTCTCTCTCTCTCTCTCTCTCTCTCTCTCTCTCTCTCTCTCTCTCTTTCTTCCTTCCTTCCTTCCTTCCTTCCTTTCTATTTGGTGGGTCTGGAGGTGGAAGCCAGGTCCTCACATGCTATGACCACTGTACCACAGGGCTGGCTACACGTCCAAATCCTCAGACACATTTTTTGAAAATCACAGTTTAACTTGTAATGGTGGTATATCTCTTCTTGTTGTTAAATTTTTATGTCTTTTAGTAACAATTATAAATATTTCTCAATAGATCATGATATCCCCTCTTACTGTCTTTATTTCCAGGTAACTTTATACTGTAGTTGTTTTGCTTTTGAGACTACTGAAATTATTTTGTCTGCCTCCTTTCTCAAATTGTTACTAGTATATGAAAATAGTATTGATTTTTATATGTTTTTTTGTCCATTACACTTATTGAATTCTCTTCATATCAGCAAATTTAAATGCATTCCCTGATATATGGAATAATAAATTTTAAACTCTGCATCCTTTCGCTTAGCCATGATTCTGCACAGTACTGGAATATAGGATATTCAAGCTGTGGCTGACAACTAGGCAGTTTGAAAAACTGAATATTGATTTAAGTACTTTCAAAAGACAAACACTCAATGAGTTGTTACATATTCTTAGCCTATACGTAGAAGATGAGTGAATATTTACAAGCTGATTACATTAAATTGAAGTTAAATCTGATACTAGCTAAAATCGAGGGAGTTTTTTTGCTATCTGTTCACTAAGAAAGCCAAAAATCTTTCTAAAAATATATATTTGTTTTGTTTGTCTGACGGGCCCCTATCTTATAATACAGGGATCAGAATATATTTATTATGATAAACTAAACTTTTAAATATGATTTTTCGAAAAAAATTTCCTGTATTGTATGGAAATCAGAGTTGGCAATTTAGCCAAGCACCTTGGTGTTGATGGATTCTCTATTACATCACCTCTCTTTTTCTAATTCAGCCAGAAAAAGAAATGTGAGTTTCTTTTATAATTAAGAATTAAAGGAATATTTTTTTATTTAAAAATATATCCACAAGTAATCCTAATACATCTGACACTTTAGTTTTTAAGTGTATATAGTCCTGATATATCACAAGAATAGAGTCTTGGATATTTTCATATGAAAATCATATCTTTTGTAAAGAATGTAATTTTCTTTCAAGTCCTTAACTTATAGTTTTATTTTCTTGTCCTGCTGCATTAAAATAATTATGTCAATGGTAAATATTGACGAAAAGTCTTGTGACATTTAGACCAATCAGTACAACATAAATACTAGATATATACAATAAATAGTAAATACTTGCTACAGGCTTTTGGTAGATACCATTCTTTGTATTAAAAATTTAGAAACAAAAATTCTACTTTATTTCTAGTTTGATAGATTTTTAACACCATAGTTTATTTTGAACTTAATGTATATTTTATTGCTAGATTTTCAAATGGTGATTTTGAATTTTAGGGTAGGCTGTATCTGGTGAATACGTTTTATTTTTTAAAGCAGCTAAATTGGGTAACTTTCAAGTATATATATATGTTTCTAATAAAATCAATCTTCAATTTTTTGTCTTGTGTTTTTTTACTTCAGATATGAAGATTATGCCAGTGGCCTAAAAGTAGTTGCATTGTGTCTCTCCTATTCCCTGGAAGGATTTGTAGAAGTTACAGACTACCAGCTTTAACTAGTAGAAACTACCCTTTCAACTTGATCATGGTATGTCCTTTTCTTTTCTCAGCAAAATCTGCTTATCAGTGAGCCATTTCTCTTCTGCTTTCTCTTCAGTTTTTGTAAGTCTTATACCATTTATTTAATTACTCACCACGAGGCCAGGTAGCAAAGACCTGTATTCAAGGAGCTCAGAGATTAGTTAAAATAATTTGTTCTCATCTTTCAAGACTGCAGTCTAAATATCATTTTTCTCTGGGAGATGGGAGGGAAACAAGATTTGTCTCTTCCTTTCTGAACCTTAACTACCTTCTACACATTAATTTGGTCTTCATCCCAAATGGTCTGTGCCCTTTTCTGTTTCTCTGCCTTGTTTTGTACACAGTCCCAGAAATCGGTGTTTAGAAATATTATGGGGGTTGCAATACAAATTGAGTTTTTCCTTGACAGGAGGCAGAGCTGCTCATTGTTGATGATCTAGGTTCATGTTTCTACTTTGGGAAATGTAATGGGAAAAGTTTCTGGGAAAGAAGTCAAAATAGTACTAACTGCTGGGTTTTAGGCTTCTGGCAGACCTCACCAGCAACAACCAGATTCCTTGGTTCACTTCAAGGAATATGAAAAAATTATGGCCCAATAGAATAATGCTGTTGTGCATATGTACCTTTTGCTTGCCTACAAAGAACTCAAAGGTGGAAGGCCACCTGAAGATGAGCAATCTGTCCACCCAAAGAGATTTCTAATGTCTGTCTGATTTTTTTCCCCTCTGAGCCTTCACAACTGCCTATTCAAGTGTTCTTGGTTAATCACAGGGACTATGGAAAATTAGAGGTTATTCGTTAGAGGGGGAACTACACATTCCCACTGTTGTCACTGTGGTCTTGAGGCCAGGTCAATGAGAAGGGTGACTCTCTGGGGACTTGAGTCAAGATGTAAGGTAGAGGGATCCCTCCCACCGGCAAATCCAACATCTGCAGCTTTGGCTTTCATTAGAAAAAAAAAAAAAAAAACAGTACAACTGCCTTTTCAAATATAGGTTTCAGTCAGTCTGAGCATGAAAGAAAATAACAAATCCTAGCAAGAATGTAGATGTTTGTAGACACGACAGGAACAAAGGCATCCTCTTCAGACTCAGAGCAGTTGACCAGAAGCTGAGAGATTGTTCTGAGCCAAAGGTGCACGTGCCATCCATCATTATGAAACAGGGGCAAGGCGGGGGCCCTGAGACCAGAATGGATGCCCTTAGGAGTAATGCCAGCTCCTGGGATGGACATGCTCACTGAGCAAGGACAAGAAAGCTGAATGTGACAGGAGCTGAGATCCCAGAGGACTAACAGTGTCCTCATCACACCTGTAGCTAGAATGGATGAAGAACAAGTATTATTAGATGCTCTGCATATTTGCCTTTGGAGTTTGAAGAAGAAACCTAGCCTCTACATCTTTTACCTATGGGAATATACTTTTCTCTTCTGCCTTGGTAAAAGTTTTTTCCTTAAAAAGTAGCTACAAGGGGCAGAAATCATCAATGATAACTGACTTAAACAATGAACATTTGTTATTTTTACCTAGGAGAAAGTCTGAGGTGGGGGATTCACTTTTTTTTTTAAGCTAATCCTGGCTGTCCTGATGCTCTTCCATCTTCAAGATGTCAGCTTTCTTCTCAGATTATCTTCTTTTATGGTCACAAGATAGGAAAGTTCCACGTTGACCATAAGTAATGCACGTGTCAACCCACAAAGGAAGAGAGGATCTCTCAAGGAGATACAAGAGTATTAACTACAAATGGCAGAAAGTAATTTCTTCTTTTATGGCTCCCCCTTGAGAGATGGCTTTCCCAAAAGCCTCCAGCAGCCTTCCTTTCAAGTATTACTGACCAGAATTTACTCACGTGCTTCCACATGTAACCCAATCACTAATATGAGAAATAATATCAGTATTACTGGTTTAGAACAGTCAAGACTGGGTCTCAGAGTGCAGCCACACTCCCTTAGAGTGCACTAAAGGAAGAGAGTGCAAATATGAATACAATCAAGATTCCTTGGGATAGAATAAAATCAAGATTTCATGAGAGGAAGGAGACAAGGCAGAAAATGAATACAGCTTGCACAATGGATAGTAGGTATCACACCTGATTTCTCCTGAATAAGGATGTTTTCCAGCTCAAGTGCAGGCTAGAAAGGGATCAATATTTGCTATGGTGGTATTTGGAATAGACTCAAACCAGAAAAGTGGGTGTTCCAGCAGAGACAGAGAAGAGATCAATACAAGACTACCCATGGATATTGGCTGGTTTCCTCCAGGGCCACTTCTTCAACATTAGATGTTGCTGCCTCCATTTCCCTTGTGAAAACTAATTTAATAAAGCCAGAGGTGATCTTCAAAATTGCCACGATGGAGGTTTTGAGTCTTTTCAAATAGCAGGGTTAACAGAAACCTCAGGAAACTGCTCCACAAGGAGTTGTTAGCCAAGAGCACTGGCAGCTACCAGGGCTGGAGCGAGCCCACTAGGACAGGTCCCTCCAGCTGCGAGTGGGTTGGATACTGTTGTCAGCATTTGGGCTTACTGAAGTCCTCACACAGCATCAACTTCAAGAGGAGGGAGCTGCTGGATCCCTTTTTCTCTTCTGTGGAGGTATTTTGTTTGTACACATTAGCAGCCAAGGGGTCAGCTTAGAAAGGGTACTGGTAGGAAATAGAAGAAGTGGAAATTGGATTCAAAAGGTCACTTTTTACTGATTGAGATTGCTTTGGACCATTTCTATTAAAAGCATAGCAGCGACAGCAGCAGCCTCAACTGGGAGTTTGGTAGAAATGCAATTTCTGAAGTCACTTTCAGACTCGTTGAATCAGCCTCTGGTTTAGAAGTAGAAGAATCAGTATTTTAAAGAGCATCTGGACATTTCCTCTAATTGAGGAGGCACTGCCTTAGATCCTTGTTGTCTTTGTGACTTTTTTCAAGGACACTGGGGGAAGGGATAGGGAGGGGTAAGGCTCGGAGGTAAAAGGGCACTGTATAAGGCCCCAGATGGCCTGTCTGTAAAAAGACAACCAGCTACCTGTGAAAACTGGTGAAGACAGGCAAGGCCTGGAAGAAGCAGAGCAGTAATTAAACCCTGAGTGAGGGTTCTGACAGGACAGAAATGTCACCAATCTGAGCAAAAGCCCAAGTGCGTTAGCAACATGGTGGCTGTTATAAGGAAGATGCAAGCGACGGAAAGGCCGTAGACTCAGGGCCCCTGCATGTGCCGGCTGGGCTAGGCACTGTGTAACTGGCAGGATCCTAGGATAACAACTGGGTTCGGATTCGTGCAATGTGGCAACCTTTCTTAAATAACCCTGAGATCAGACAATTTCAGATCTAAGAAGGACCATGGATCTCAACACTTTCAAATTATAAACCAAAAGAAGTAAAATAATTTGACCAAGGTCACACAGTCAATTTAGCAGCAGACCCAAGACTTTAAAAATCAAAATTTCTATTGTAAAAAATTACTCTTTAGAGAACAACTCAAAAGAGAGAAGAAACCAAGTGTTGAAAAATACTAATTCTATTTCAATAACAACAAAAATAAGACAAATGTATAAAACAATGAGAATGGTTAGGTAAATTACACCAAATTCACTATACAATGATTAAAATCATATGAAGATAAATATGTTATTATACCATTTATACTATGTTACCAATTATTATTTGTTAACATAAACAGATGTATTCTTGCCCAACATCAATCATGTTAGGCAGGTTAGAAAACTGTGAATTGTGTTGAGAGGCTTTCCCAAACCTGTCAGATCCTGATGCACTGTCACTGCTCATCCTGCTATGTCCCCAAAGAAGCATCTTGTCACTCAGCACTGACCTACGTGGCTTCTGAAGCCCAAAAAGGCAACCATTTACTGTGCTAAGAATCATCTGGAAAACTTAAGTATTATTCAAACCCAGCCAGCTGATTGGTTCAGACTCTCCAGGGGAGCTCCCCAGACATCTGGATTCAAGTCAAAATGAAACAAATAAACCTGCCTAGGTAATTCTGCTCAAGAGAAGATTGAGATTCAGGGAGCTGGTCAAGTTACCTTCTAGACTTGGCTGACTCTCACATATACCTAGTGTGTGAGCCCTAAGGGACAGTCAACAGGAGGATAACAAAGCTGCTTAGAGTACTGTTGCTCTGTTTTGAGATCTAAGGCACATAGATCAGTTCTCATCCATATGATTGTGGTTTATTAAAGATGATCAAAATAAATATGATAAAATGTCTTTGCTACTTTCTTCCACTGAATGGTAGAGCGTATTTACTTTTTCTTGAGTTTAGGTCTGTTTTAATGACTTGCTCGACTGGCACAACAGAGTATGTAATGTAGAAGGGTGTTTTGGGAATTGCCAGGTTATCATAACAAACCTTATACTGTTCACCCAAGCTTCTTGGATCACTTGCTCTGGGGGAAGCCAGACACCAGATTAGAAAGTCCATGAACTTTAAGATCGCCATGCCATGCAGAAGCCCAACCTGTCCTCTTAGGCAAGCTGTGCAAAAAGGTCTCCTGTCCAGCGCAAGTGATCTAATGCAATTGACCAGGCATGAGTCTTGTAAGTTCATAAGCCACCTTGAAAATTCCAGACCCAACACAGATGCTTTTTCCAACTGGAGGCAAACCTGGCACCAAATGTTGTATTTGATTTTGATTTTTCTTCTCTTCCTAGCTGGTGGCACTCATACTGTCACGAAGTTCATCTTTTCTTGACTCTCCTCTCTTGTCTTGGTGATTAGCATTTGTAGATGCAAAGGAACTTGGGCATAAACAGACTTTCAAGTCTTGTGAACTTTAGACATATTCACAAAGTCAAGTGCTTGTCCTCATGTCCTCTGCCTAGCCCAGCATATCACAGCATATAGCTTACACATTAGAAGAAAGTTTTTTCTCAACTACTTTTGTTAGGATGGGAGGAATGCATTTTGCTGTTTATCTAGTTTTGTTGCCATAATTAAGTTTATATGCTTAGGTATATAATATAATAATTCAAAGAGGGTTCTTTAACAAAAGACTTTATTAAGACTACATGAAGTGTTGAAAACTTAATTTGTCTTAAGATGGTTACATCCAAAGTGCAAGGCTGTAAGTTTTCAGTATCTCTTTAAAATCTCACAATGAGTCACAGAACAGGTGTGTTTGGTTCTTTCCCAATGTCTCTTCTTCCAGTGTCTCTTCCAGGTGTTCTGTGTTGCCTGAGCATCAATGCATGACTCTCCAGCCTCCCTCCTTTCTCGTTAGAGAAAAATTCGAGTCTTTGCTTAAGCCATTTTCAAAATGTATCATTAAAAACCAGGTGATTTACCTGGAAGATTGGTTTTCTCTACAAAGTGGTCTATAAAATGTTGAATGCCTGCTTTAATTGTTAATCTTAAGAATGGCTTTTTTTCTACCTCAGGTATTGCTAATGTATGTATATTCCCATTTGGTGTCGATAATGTCAGAAAGAAAAAATAGGTAAACAACCTTTGAAAAGAAGCATAATTTCTTAATAAGTTTCAGCCTGAAGATGGCTTTCTATTCTGCACTGTGTATGACACCATGAACATTTTCTTGATAGTAGAAACTCATTTGCTTACTAGTCACAACCCTCATGATGACCACTTGTATGCCATATAATAATACAATAACAATTATTATATAATACAAAATATAATGTATGCCATTTATAGAAAGACTAGAAGAGCTAACAGATATATAATACATAATATACAATATGTGAAAATAACAGCACAATGTCTAATATACAAAATATATACATCATTCATAATACATAACATGACATAATATACATCATAATATAAATAAAATATATATATTGCTATATAATGCACACATTATATTATACTATATTAATATCACGTAATATATCTATTACTATATTATACCATAACATCATACATGTCATCTATTAATATGTAATATATTTTGTGTATGTAATATATGTGATATACATCATACATATATGTGTCGTTTCATATATGTCATTCATACTATATAGCATGACAATCTGTCATATATTCGTGTCACATATTGCACATTCTATATTGCTGTAATGACACATCATTCTACATACAATATGACATACAATATGAAACACATACACATAAGTGCACAATTATAAATATTACATATACAGCCATATAACTATACATATAATGTGTAATGTATACAATATATAACCTATATGCATAAGTCACATGCATATGCATTACATATGTCACATACACATCGCAATGTGTGACGTGTGACACATATGATGCCATACATTACATAACATGTATAATGTGCATGGCATGACATACATGCCATATCATATATTGTATACATTGCATATGACATACCATATATTGCAATATGCATTGAACACCACATATCACATGGCATATTGTAGTGCACAATATATACATATGTCATGATATATATATATTACATGTACATCATACATTATATGCCATGCATATAATGCACGTATAATATATGACATATATGACGTGTATAACATGTCATACATATTGAATATGTATTATATGCAAAATATACATTATACTGCATTACATATGTATACACATATACATATGTATATGTGTATATAATTTATATACATATATATTTATATATACTATATATAGGTATACATATATGTATATATACATGTATATCTACATATATATATTACATATACACAGTATACACATATATACATGCACGATAAGTATGATGTACATATATATGCATACATGTGCATGTAATGTATATTATATCACATATGATGTAATGTTCCACATATAAAATATATTATGTGCGTCATGCATGTGTGTGCAAAGCATACATATATGTATTGTATATATTGCAAATATATAACATGCATATTGTGTCATGCACAATATGTGACATGCACTGCATGTTATGTAGTATGTATACTTAATACATGACTTATACTACATGTATTACATAGTATATATTGCATTATATGTATACACATATATATGTATATATACATGTATGTATGTGATATATGTATATACACATACATATTCATATATTATACATATATACATATTGTATACATATTAATTTTATACATTTAATGATGCAGAGAATGTGCATATACAACATATATAATGAACATGCCACTGTATGTGCATATGTGTCATGCATGTATGTGCAATGCATATTAGTCACATGTCATAAATGCATAACATATATGTCACATGTTATATTTTATGTATTGTATATTATACACATACTACGTGATGTATGTTGTACACGTACTACATGAATGCATATTACATGGTTATTACATTATATCATATATATATCATGTGTCATATATTGAATCTTATGTCAAGTATGTTTGATATAATATGTATATATGTGATATAGTGTATATGTCTAATATATAAAATGTGATGGACATGGCATTGTATATAAGGTGTGACATATATAACATATAACATGGCATATACATTATATATAATATGTTGTATGCATTACATATGTGTAGTTTACAATATATGCCATATGCATACTGTATATGCAATATGATATGTTCATTATTTTATGTCATATGTATATGTTCATTATTTTGTCATATGTATATGTTATATAATATTTATTTTATATTGTTATATATTTGTAGTGTTTTATATGTATATTGTGTATATATATTTGCATGTGTATATTATATACATGCCATACAATGTATGTCATATTGTGTACATTGTATAATTTACAACACATAATGCATTACACATATTTACATACTAGTGTGTATATTATACACATGTATATATTTGTGTCATATACATATGATATATAATATATGTAATGTAAATGTAATATGTGTCATATATGTGAATATTCATATATGTGTATATACATGCATACACACGTTTATATATACATGTATATATACACAATGCAAAATAATGAAATATGTATCACGCTATAATTTATTATGTGTATTACATATGTTTTGCATATGATATATGTAATATATGTTAAGTATGTTGTACATGCAATTCATACATAATATAATGTATATGTATTATGCATGTCTTGCATGTACATGCATGTCATACATAATATATGACATGGTGTATTATATATGCATGTGTGCATGTTGTGTTATATATGTACATATAACGCATGTATGTAATATATGTATATGTGTGTGATATGTGCATTATATATGTATGCATGTACATATACATATATGTATATATTTTGTATATAATATATACATGCACATGCATATATTATATGCATGTATGTGTATATAATATATACATGCACATGCATATATGTGTGTGCATGTGTAATGTAATATGTTACATGTCATGCATGCCATGTTATATATGCGACATATATAGCGTGTGATATGTATTGTATATTATATAATATGTATGTCACAGGCCATATATACCTTAAAGGCATGATACATATTTTGTAATGCATATATAAAATGTATGGCATGACATATATTATGTGTGTTATGTATATACTGTATATTTTATGTATTGCATTATGCCATATGTATGTTGTGTATGTCCTATGTTTTTAGAATATGACATTGTGTATATTATATATAGTGCATGTTATGCATTGCAGTATTCCATATGTAATATTTGGTGTTCATTGTATGTCATGGCATGTGATGTCATATATACCGCATATAATGTGCAATGCATATGGCTTATAATGCATATATGGCATGCTATATATTGCATTCGTTATATTACTGTATATTGTGATATACAATGTATGAAAACATGACATGCATATCATATGTTGCATTTATGTGTTGTGTATGTTGTATGTGAAGTATATTGCATACATGTTTGATGTGACACATGCAATATATGTGTGATATGTATTTCATTTATTGTGCACCTTGTTTATGATGTTATATTTTTATTATATACATGCCATATACGTGTCATATATTGTGTACATTACATAATATATAACACATAATGCATAATATAGCATGTAATGCATGACATGCGTTATATTACATATTGCATGCATTTCACATGTCATACAATATTTTGTGTTTAGTGTGACATATAATGTATGTCACATGTAATGTATGTAATATATGCCATACATATGATACATAAAATATACATGCAACATATGTCACATGAGGTGTGCAATACACAGTGTATATGACACCTAATATAGCACAACATGTATATGCTATATATTTTATATATATATGCTGTTTATAGCATGCATATTATACAATATATATCATGTGTGACATGAAATATATGGCATGTGTTATATTGCAGTGACCATTATGTTGTGTATTATTTTTATATGGCATGCATACTATATGTCATATTGTATATGTCATGTAGCCTATGATTTATATTGACATATATGTCATATGATAGTCATGTATGATGGTTCTACATAGCGTGCAATATATATTATGTGACACCAATATTATATGTGACATAGAATTGTGTCATGATATATTATACATATTATATGGCATATATTGCACTATATGGTATGTGTGGCATATATGAAATGACACATACATGGCATACTGTTTATGTCATTTATGGCACATATGCCACAGGTCATTGGCAATAATATTAATGTTAATATGTAGTATATACTCTTATGTATTATAGTATGGTTATATCATCATATTATATGATATAAAGTATATTATGTATCATATGTTGTATATTCTTATGTTGTATATCATTTTCTGTGGCCTAATATAGTATATAATATGGTGTATTGATGACATGACATAATGTATGACACATGATACGTGAAATAATCGTTATATTCATATTGTATATTTGTGTGTTATGTATAGTTATGATATATAAGTTATATAATACTTATCAGTAATAATGTTGGCCATTTATAGGAAAGAGTAGAAGAGCTAACAAAAATATCTTGGAGAAATTACAGTTGAATTTCTCTTTTGTCTCAGTTTAATTACAAATATATCTTTTAAAAATAAAATGACTTAAAAATAAGTCTGGTATTTCTAAAAAATTATACTGTCCTCAATTCTTCCTTGGATTCATGGAACAAGTTCCTCAAAAGATAAGTTTGTGCTTTCTCACTAAAACCCTGGAAGCCAATCTTTGGAGGATATATTCTCACTTTGTCTGAACTTCTATTTTTGATAGCATCTTTGTTGGTCAAGATACTCATTTTCCTTGAAAACAGTATAGAGAAGATCAACTCAGTGTAAGGATGTCACTTCTACCAAGTGTACAAGTATAAGGTATATGCTGTGATCTGACTTGTACCAAGTGAAATACAGTCACTTTGTCGGGGAGGCAGAAAGCCATGGGGAATATCCTCAGCTGGTGTTATATTTCAGAGCCAAGAAATCCCCATGAGAATTGCTGAATTACACAGCATCGTCTCTAGAAATAGGACAGAACTTTGTATTATTTCTGTAGTAAAAAATCTTGGAGTCCCTAAAAAGGGTTATGTGGCCATTGGATGAGTGTGCTTGACTCACCAGCATTGTTTCCACTGAGGCATCCAGGTAATTTGTAGGCGTTCAGAGGAATTACATGGAATCTGAACAGGATGACGACATAGAATGTGATTTCTTGCAGGTAGCATCTTCCACTTGCTTTGGGTCTTCCGGCATTTTCGTGAAGGATTGCCACAAGGTAGTTTCTAATCCTGTAGCACTTCTGATTCTGTTATACAGCTACAGAAAATTTCCTCCCAAGGATTTTCACTCTCAGAGCTTGTATAAGAGCAGTGGCACCAGGTGCTTTATTCCATGTGATCTCAATTGAGCCCATCCACCTTTCCCACGGCGATGACCTGAGCAATATGTAGTCCCAGCAGAGTTCTTCCTTGGCAATTTTTAGAAACTGGAAGAAATGGAAGAAGATGGCCTCATTATGGATGGAAAGACTACCCACAGATTTGAGGGCTATCAATGCCTACTTTTCTCATTGTTGAGGAAACAGCCTTACCACAAAAGGAGGAAAGGAGTGGAAGCTGCAGATTAAAAAGAAATAAACAAAACTTCTCAAGCTCTTTTAAGTCTTTATTTCTGGTTCTTTCCAAATCCCTTTTCTTTCTCTAGTTATGTAATGTATTTCATTCTTCCTCCCTTTGTACTGAAGATGGTGAGAGCTGGCTCTCTACCACACTGTGATCAAGTGTGTCCTAATACCAGGACCCTGGGAGTTGGCAAACCCCACTGATTTGTCCTACAGGAACACTCCAGGCTCTGACCTACCTACCTTTTGAAGAAAGTAGATTGGATCAAGAGTTCCTGACAAATATCATCAGTTATCTCATTGAGAAAGGAGAGAAGAAAGTACTCTGAGCCCAACAGGATTGGTGTTTAGTTGTTGACATGTTTTTGGTTTTTGTCTTCATTGAAAAGAAACTTCTTAAATTTCTGCTCTAAGAGTCTTAACATCCAGGTGCTAGGCTGAGAGAAAATGAAATCTTTTGAGCTTACAAAAAGCAGAATCTTTTTCTTGACTATGATCCCTTCATTCATGCTTCACATATGTAAGATCCTCAAGGCTGGTATGAAAGAGAAGCAAGTTAGACACCATTTAACATTCCCCATTTGCCTGGAGAATATTCTCCAGATATGTTTGCACCTTCAGTGTTTACCTCAAGATAACTCACATAGTACAGTCTTAACCCTACCCTTAAAGTTTGCAACAAAATATCTCACATTCATAATTATTTCAAATCCAATTGGGTACTACAAAGTTTGCTGCACATACTTGAAGATGGTAGTAAAAAGATCCAAAAAGAACACCATTTGTGTGCAGAATGATGTTTCACTTATAGTTGTTCTGTGCTTCGAAACTTACCACACAAAAATTATTGAATACTGATCATTATGTACATTTCTGTTACAGTAGAATGAGCATAAGAACAATTTTTTGTTCTATTTTCACACTGAAAATTGATCCGATTTGCTTTAACTTCAAAGAATATGTCCATGTAAAATTAACTGAACAGTAGCGGGAGCTGCACTTTTTTTTATAATCAGGAAATGCATAGGTTCCTACTCATGGTTTTGCAAATACTCTCCCTTGCCAATGCAATTCCTGGCCCAGGTGAACACAGGTGCCTCACCTGGGTTTATGGTACAAGGTAAGACTATTCAACATGACAAAAAACAAAAATAAATTTAAATTGAAAATTAATAAATAGAGTTTTTTGGGGTTTGTTTTTTTTTTGTCACTGACTCAATGTGATCTCAGAAAAATTGTATAACCTATCTGAACCTCTGTTTTTCTGTTGGTCAATTAAGGATAATGACTTCTACCCTAATGACTTCCAAAGACTCTGATAAGACTAACATAAAATCATGTACTTAGAGGTTAACAGACTCATCTGAGGCTATAAAACTCATTCACTGGAACATTAAACCTAATATCTTCCAACAGTGCTAGGCTTGCCCATGACTCATTACTTATTTAATTAAACAAATAGGAATTAAATGCCTACTATGATCAAGACTCTGTGGGAGGCACCATGCAAAGAGAAATTCAACAAGCACTTATTCTCCAGAGAAAACAGAAGTTGGGTAAAATGAGGATAAAACAGCTACCAGGATCCTCCTACTCCAAGCCTAGTGATTCCCGGGGCCCAGCATCTTCCTCACCTTGATTTCTCATGCTTGAGTTACTATGTATATTAGGTCTACCTTTGTCCAAAGGCCAATCCGCAGGAGAGCCAGGGCTGCCATTGGGTCACTCTTCATTAGAATTCTCTAGGGGAAAAGGAATCCAGGCCCAGGAACAATTTCCTAAACCTTTGCTTTATATGAATGCTCTTAATCTCAAACCCCTGAAACAGAATTAGCTGGTAAGCAAGTCTAAAAGAGAGAACTCCCAATGAATATTCTTTATTGCTGTTTTTAGTCTTTCTTGACCTTCAATGACACAATCTGTATTAGTCTGGGCTCTTATGAAAGGCAGAATTTACAGAAACTTTAACAAGAAGGATCTACTTGGAAATCTTACAAGTTTGAGGACAGAGATAGTCCAAGATGGCAGCCTGCATGTGCAAGAACTGGAGGGTTCAATGGCTGTTCAGCTACTAGGTAGAACAGCCATCTGGGACCTCAGAACAGCCAATGAGAGACTGCTGTGGATCTTGGTTGTTCCAAGAACAACAGCAAAGACCAGAGACTGAAGATCAGTGACTGAAGTTCAGTGACTGAACATCAGCAACAGGCAGACAGGCACCAAGTTCAAACTAGAGTACATCTGTGCTAAACATCTACAGCATGTAGCAAGTCAGCATCTGTAGACAATTGTGAAGGTGAGCACTTTCCCAGAGGAAAAAGCTGTAATGATCCTTCTTCTTCCTTCCTTTTATACAGTTCCAGTTCCCAGTTGGGCCTCCCCCATCAGGGTTGGTGTTCTTCCTTCATTTGCTGGCCCATAAATCACTCACACTTGAATCCAGGCTGGTTCCTAACTGCCTAATCTAGGCATGGTTCCCGATTGCCTCAAATTGTCATAATCTCTGCAATGGTCAAACAATCTTATATTTTGAAGTCTAAGATAATTGGAAATAAAATGAAATCACATATTCCGAGTTTAGAACACCTTTGTGCAGTGACCGGGGATGGAACTGCATTGTATGTTTAATACTCTACATTAACAGGCAAAGAATAAAGTTCCTTGCAAATCTTTGCTCTTTTGCTGCCCTATCTGGGGCAAGGCATGCCAGCAATTTAACAAGCACAAGGGTATAAATCATGCAGTAAAATCTCTCACCATGGGAGGACGAAGATTCCCTAAAAGAATGGGGTGGGGAGGGGGGGAGGGAGTCATCAGCACTAAGTATTTTAGGAGTCAGTGTTTGTGTCTAAATGTTAAACATTTACATTTTACAGCAAAGTGACATTTTTAAAGGCATTCTATTGCTCATTTGCAGCCATTACTCGCTGTTGGCCGTGGGCTTGGGGCTGGAGCTGGGCAATGAATCAAAGACACCCTTTGTGTCGTGTCACTAGGCAACTCCCTCCTCTTCTGTCCTTGCAGAGTTTGGGCTGGGCACACAGCCTGTGTCATCCACATGGTGGATTTACAGGTCTTGATTTATGCCAGCCAAAGTATCCCGAGGAAAAGACAGCTGGGTTTGGGTTCTGGCCATGTCTCAGAAATGTGCTGGGAGTAAAACACGGAGCAAGTGAGAACTGGCCCAGTGGCAAAATCAAGCCTTTGTTACAGCCTCTCCCAAATCCACTTTCTAGTATGATATTTTGGTCTAAAGATGGCAAATATATCACATGTATGCTGATGACCCTCTTTGCTACTCAAAATAGACATTGCTAATCTATCAAAGACTGTGCTGTTCTACTGAGCTAGATATGTCTCAGAGTTGTTCTTACTTGATAAACATTTCAGGCATCCACTGCCAAATGGTCAGTTGGCAAATGACATGAACATATTTGTCACCCCTGTCTTGGACTATGTGCCAAAGTCTGTTTCTCATCTCTCTTTTCACAGTAAGATTACAGGCTTCAGGAATTCTCTGTATATAGCTGTATCTGTGACAGCTATAATAATGGTAGTAACAGTTAACATGTGTGATTCTAACGAGCCAACTAGTTCACATGCATAAAATTGGTAGATTCTACAACTAGACAGTGATTGACAGTATCTATGCCATGTAAAAATCATATTCATAATTTATTGTATATTGACTTAGGTACATAGATACATAGTAGGTATTCATTAAACTAATCATGCTCCCCTGCCAGCATGAACTAAAGGCTCAAAGAGGTGAAGAAGTTACCCATAACTACACCGTCAGTCAGAAGAACAGCCAGAACCTGATCACAAGAGCATCAATTTCCAGATCCTGTGCTCTCAAATAAGCCCTAGTCCTTGACTCTGGCACACTGACTCATCGTTTTGACACTCTCATTTAATTTTCTTCCATAATGTTAAAGAGAGAAGAGAGAGGTGTTTATACCAGAAACTATCCTTCGACTTTCCCCAACTCTAACTTTCCTAGGAACATCATTTTGTCCTCCTTGTCCTCTGTATTCCTTTAAGATAAATCATCCAGCTATTCTACAGAAAAAGAATTGAGGCTGCAGACCAGGGTCAAATTAAAGATGCCATTCTTTTCCATACATGATTCTCTGCTTAGTGGTGGAAACTCTCTGCGTGCGCTGACCGCATACCTGGACAGAAGGAATGAACTTCCCCAGTGTGCCACCAGGTAGGAGCCATAGTGGCTCCATCTCTGTCCCCTCATGTTGGAAACTTCAGCCAATCTAAAAGTCTCTTTGTTTCTTTGAGGTTTGTTTTTAGGGACCAGCTTTTACCTGATGTTTGTACTGCCTAGAACTGTTATCTGCCTTTTCCACAGATGCTGCTGCTCCCTTCTCCAGAATCTGTCTGGCCAACTCCTTGTGTTTTAGCTAGTGTGTTTTACTGCCTTGATATGAAGTGGTTCCTTTATGCTCTCCTTAACACCCAGCCCGCCCTCCTTTCAAGCACACTCCCCACTCCAGTGCACTTGACTGGCTGGCACCCTCCACTGGGCTGTGCATTCAGTCAGGACAAGCACGTGTCTGACGAGTATATCTGGTACCCTGTACTGTCTCAGGGTTCGTACTTAAAGTCAACTTATGAATAAATGGATGATTGCATTGAGTGGATGGATGAACCCACTGTCAGGATGCTAACTAGATCAGTATGTATAAGAAAATTCTCTCCACCTCACTTCTGTCCCCAGTTAACTGTGATTGGCAGATGTCCCCAGAGCTGGTGGAAATGTAAGACTGCCCAGCACAGTACACAGGGAGTTCAGGAGTGATATCTAAAAGAGGTAGGAAAAAAAGGCCCGGAAAGGATTGCTTTATTCGGACGCTGTCCATCAAACACTGGGTATCAAGAAAAGCAAATATAAGTGATTACATCTTAGTTTTATTGCTTAGTTTGGCCAAAATCCATATCTGAGGTTAAAAGAAAAGTTCAAAATGTGGCCTTGGCATACAAATGTGCACTGATTTCTCCAAAATAGATATGTGCTCACTCATACTGGAGTACTGGCACCAGATGAGAATAATTTCCAGAATCTCAGGACAGCATCATTAAATGTCACCCCTTCACCATAAACTGGATGAGGATTACCAGCTCATCTAGATGAATGAAGAAGGGAAGTGGGAGATTCACATAACTGAGAAGAGCAGGGTGGAGCGATGCTGAGATGTAAATTAAGTGATTAGTGCTTCTGTGTTGGCTTTCTCCACTTACCCCAGGTGTGTGTGTCACACACAGTTCTGGCTTCCATCCTATCTACATGGCAACCTAAGAGGAAAGAGCTTTTATCTACGTGCAACTCTAGGGAAGCATGCACGCACTGTTTGCTTGGTCTCAGCCTCAACCCTTGACTCTACTCTTGGGGTCAGAGGGGATGATGAGCCACGCCCAGCCTTGTGAATAGCAGAGGCCAAGGTATCTAAACGCACTCACATCACCTGGAAATGAGTGAGAATGTGAATGAAGACAAGAGAGAAGGGAGGCAGGGTCGGGATCCAATGTTCTAATAGAGGAAAGAGATAAAGGATATAGAGAAGGCAAAATAAAAACAGAAAACAGGTATTTCTGCAGTGGCCCATGAGAAACTAGCACACAACTGTGCAAAGATCTGAGTGTCCTCTCGCTCTCTCCAAGACCAGAGTGTGATAACAGAAAGATGTAGAGTAATACATAAAATTATGAATGTGGTAAAGCCAGGATATAGCAAATTGGAGAACCTCCTGTCCTGACCTGCTATCTCAGTGTCAAGATCTCCCTGCAGACCCTATAGTATTGAAATATTGGAGGGGAAATAATCCCCAGCCTCTTTGCCAGCTGGTTTTCTTCTACACTCTGCTAATAAAAGGCCCTAGAGTAAGTGAAAGGCAGCAAAATAAAATAATATTTGCTTGTTTCCATTTCTGGTCAACTTCCTCCAGCAGGAGAAAACAACACTGTTACAGTGTCTAACTTCTTTGGGTTTCTCCAGCCGTGACACATCTGATACCAGCACCAGCCATCAATGGATAGCCTGCTTTGGTGTGCGGCTATCAGCTATCCCTCTGCCCCTTCATCCAAGATCTGACAAAGAAGCACTCTGCCCCAGGTGCCTGAGAGCCAGCCTCACATTTCTGTCTTGCGAGGTTCTTGTGCCTAGTCATTCCACTTCTTCCTGTTGCACACAACCTAAGGAGTTAGTAACACCTGGAATATCTCATTTTCCCTCTGTTCCTTAAAACTTTCAACCTGTCTCAAGACATCTACTATGATTCTTCTTTTTCTGTCTGGATCCTCGTCATTGCAGTCACCTCACTGTCCCCCATCCAATCCTCAGCCCAACTAGTCTCAAATTATTCAGGAGAGATGTCTTTAATTGCTTGCATTTTAAAACAGAAAACTAACTCAGCTTCCTCATCCAAGGTCTTGATGTTCTCAGGCTCTAAGTTGAGAGATTTATTTCATCAGTCTTCTGGACTATACCAGAAGACACTGCCTTTGGACAAGCAAAGTGAACTCCAAAAGGTAAGCAGAAATGCAGGTTATAAAGGTACAGCAGACACTCCTGCTAGCAGTTACCCTTTCTGAGTTCATCTCCTGGCCCTATTCTAGTCTAGGAAAAGTTCTTGGAGAGCCAAATATGAAAGCAATGACCTCTATCCTTGTATCCAACATCCTGTTCTTAATTGGACAAGGCGATTCTGGCAGAGACAGACCCAAAACTAATACAAATGGCTTGGGACCTATTCTGGCATTGAATAATTGTAGAAAAGCATCAGAAACACTTTTAAAATTATATTTTGCATGTAATCATTCAGGCACATCCACTCATAATGCAAAAGAATACACATACAACATGAGCTCACAAATGCACACGTGTGGTCTCTGAATTGGAATACTCCGTAGGCCATAAGAAGAGATCAAAGGTGAAAGGTGTTGCTCATTGTCCAAGGGAAGCAGCTGGGCTTCAGTTGATTATGGTTTCCCTTCTCTGATGCTCAGGGCCTCTCAACTGTCAGAAGTGCTCAGAACATTGTTCTTTTCTTTTTCATGCACTCATGCAGACTGACTACTATGTATGAGATACTGCATCAGATCTGATAGACATACAGATCTTGGTATCTGTAGGCTCACAAGATAACATGGGAACAGGAAATAGCTAAACGGATAATCAGAGCAGTGTGATTTATGCTATAACAGATATGGTGGCCCTTAGAATCTCTAAGGAGGTAGGGTTTAAATCTGTCTGTAATTAAATCATGGAACTCTCCCTTGAGAAGTTGATTATTTCAAAATCAACTTTATTAAGATACACCTTGCATGCAAAACAAGGGATCCATTTTTAGTGTATGCATTGTTTTGGTAATTTTAATACTATCATTATCACAATCGAGATATAGCTCATTTCCATCTTCTCAAACAAGTCCCCTTGAGGCTCATCTCAGAAAATCCCTGTCATTTCTGGTCCCAGACAGCCACTGACCAGCGTTCTGCTATTATAGATTTGATTTGTCTTTCCACAATTTCAGATATCATATATTCAGACAGGTGTTGAGTTATAAGTTTGGGTCTCAACACCTGAAAATTGATGCATAAGATCTTTAGAATTTGCCTAAGTGGCATTAAGTTAGGGTGATGCTGCAGCCTGCAGCTAGAGCAATGGTAGCATCCCAACTCGCTTCAGGGTCTGTCTTCCAAGAACCAGCAAACATCTGATGTGGTTTTAGCTCTCTGCACAACACGGAATAAGACAACAAACTAACTTCACCCAGATTTTAGAGCATGCAGAGATTCTTAGTGACAGCTGGGTAAGAAATTCAAAATAATATTTAGTTCATGACAAAGGAGTTGGACCCCCAAGAGCAAAAGATTAACTTTAATGCCTAGAATGATGAATTTAGTAAATAATAATGCATTGTATATAGCAAAATTATTAATATATTAGATTTTAAATATTTTTACCACAAAAAATGATAAGTACGTGAGGTTATGGATTAGTTAATTAGCTTGATTTAGTTATTCTACAATGTAAACTTGTATCAAACTGTACATTGTACTTCAAAGATGTGGAGTTATTTGCCAATTAAAAACAAATTTTTAAAAATAAAACTAAATTTAGAAAATAAGAGTCAACTATTATTTTAAAAAAGATTAATTTTATATGAGGGCAAGTGGAAGTCTTCTTGGAGGAGACAAGGTTTGAGCAAGGATAAGCTGGTAATGCTCAGGAAAATAAAGAAAAAGAAAGAAAAGGATAAGCAAATAAGTATTAAAGAAGTAAGCTGACCCATTATTTAATTTTAAAATGGCAACCTGCAAAACTGATGCCACTATGGGATATGAGCCTGGGGAAATCATTCTAGGCCCTGGAGCATGTGGAGCAGGGAGGGCAGAGCCATGGGATGGCCAAGCATTGTCACAAAGGCTCCGCTATAGGAAGCTGTATCCATGCTTCTGCTATGACTTCTCTCTGTTTAGTCTAATTTCTCCCTGTGTAGTGTGAGATTTTTGTCTGGACCTGCTTTGGAGACATGCTAGTGACTTCCAGAATAAAGCTTCAAAGCATTATGGTGGGTCTTCAGTGATGTTCCCTGAATTGAACACAGCAGCCATCACTGTTCCAGGCCTTGATGACAGTTGGTCTTCATTTTCATTTTCCTATTGAGTGTCAGCTTCCAGCTACTTAGAATACTTGATGAGAAAGCCCTTTGTACTTGCATCCTACAAATTTCCAGATCACCCAACCAAGTTTAAAGCTGGTTTTAAAACTTTTTAAAAACCTTTTTCCTTCAATTCAAATCTACATAAAAATCTCAATATTTTAAATAGATTCTGGCAGCTTTGCTGAGCCTGTAGCTCAGCAGCTGGTCCCCCCAAAAGCTTACTTCTGCCCTTTATCTCTCACCTTCACAAAAATCCCTCAGCTGTTGGGTCCCCAAGGTTAGAGGGTAACTAATGTACGCAGCATGAATGAGGTGGGCCCAGCTCAGGTAGGTGGGCGAGATTGCCCAGGTGAGCTTGAGCATGGGAGACATTGTCATCCCATTCTGTGGGCAGGGTTTCTTTTCCGAAGTCTCACGATTTTAGATTTATTTTTTCCATCCACTTACAATAACACCATATGTTGGAATTGCAGATATAAAGGCATGAGTCTTACTCCACAAATTCAGGTGTGCAAGGTAGTCACACTTTCATGCTCTTTAAAGTTAAAATAAACCTGACTTCATCTCTATTCCTGTCCTCCAAACACTGGCTGTCAGAAATTCATTCTTGGTCACCCTTGCTACTTCTTCTGACCTTCAGGGTCCCCAAATCTTAACCAGCTACCACACGCTTTGTTTCTATCTCTTGGGAGCCTCTCTACTCTTTAAATGTAGTAAATTTGCAGTCCTAGAACTCCCTGCGTCCCTCTTTGAGGCTCCAAGCTTAGTCTCAGTAGCTCTATTCTCTGTTAGTATGAGCTTATTCTGGTTAAATAATAAAAATAGTGACCACCTGTAAAGGTTCATAACAGCCAGATACAGTCGACTCACCTGCATCATCTTGTTTGCAAATAACAGTGACCCCTCTGAGTTGACAACTGAAATGTCACCTGCTTCACTGTACAAATAGGAAAGTGGAGACTTAGAGAGAAATCATGTATTCAAGGTCATGCTAAACACAAAGTTATGGACAGAGCCCAAGCTTATGTCTCCTTACCACCTAAGTTCCACTATTTGGTTTACGGCCACATTCATTTTCCCTACCCAATGTTCATCATAACCTATTCTCACCCTGATGGACAAAGAAGCAAGCCTTCCCAAGAACTAGGGGGATTTGTCTCTGATGGCCTGTGCATTTCACTGTCCTCTTCCTTCAGTCTCAGCCTGCTCTTTGCATGTACACTGCTTCAGACTCTCTTCGCACTCCTCCAAGCATGTTCCATCTGACTAGAGGGTCAAGCCCTGCTTTTTCTCCCATACATTTCTCCACGACCAGTCAAGCTACACATTTTCTCCCTGAGGAAGCACATCCAAATTCGGCTGATGGAGCAGACAGCTTGCCAGGCTGGCGAGATTCTTCTTCACCAAAGCCCTAAGTTGCAGAATCTGAAGAAACATGCAAATTATGGATTCTAATGTTGTTTTACAGAAAGAGGAACAAATAGAAGCTCAGAAAGGGAATGGACACATGCAAATTTCAGCCAACCAAAGAGAGAAGCAGCACAGAGTTCATGTCTATGTGCATGTTCCAGCTGGCTTTCATTCTATTTCCTCAAGCGAGACAGGAAAGGCAGCTGATCTCTTCTTCTTGGGACATTAACATGAAGGCCAGAAGTTTCCCCAGAAACTAAGCCCTTCCCAGCCCTAGGAAGGAGATGAGGAGCTACATGCTTATACCAGTTGCCTGCCACCATTAAACACTCAAGTGGCCAGATACATAATTAAATACTGAGTTAGCACAGTTGTTTCTGGGTGACAGTTGAGAACAACAACAAAAATAAAAGCCGGCAACAAATTTATAGAGGTTCTAAAACTGGAATTGGTACACAATATCAAATTAATAGCACTACAACTAATCATAGAGACAAAATCTTTCAGCACCAAATCTTGATGAAACTGCTATAGGATAGGCACATACATAATTTATTTGACATATACAGACTTTTAAAAAAGAGAAAGCCACTACTAAATGTTACCAAAATCACTTTTGATTTGAAATATGATAACCCACTCAACAATTTAAGATGCCAAGACTCAAGTACTGCCAGCTGCACCATCACTCTCCAGACCCCCCAAAATCTCACCTCCTCTTCTAGTCCCCAACCCCAGCCATTCTCTCCTTGTCCACCAAACTGACTGCAAGGACATCACATTGCCCTTACAGTGACTTAGTCCCTGATTCCATAATGACAGTACTTACCATTTATTGCACCCTCACAAAATGCTACTTACTATTTAATTTTTACAGCAATACTCTGATGCAAGTAGTATTATTTTGTGAGAAAACTGAGGACCAGCTTCACAGCAAGTCAGTGTAAATCGTGAGTAATAGGGGCCACCAGACCCAGAGAACTCAGGTTTTACTTCACCATGATGCCTCTCTTTCATAGTTAATGACAGAGAAGTTAAATGAGATCTGCATATTTTTTCATCAACTTTGTGTCACAGTGAAAAGCTCTCTGAGAAAAAAAAGCTTAAAGAAGGAAAGATTCAGTATGACTCAGTGTTTTGGTCCATGATTGTTTGGCCTGGTTTCTTTCAAGCCTCAGGGAGGCACCATATCATGGCAGAAGGGCATGGTGGGGAAAGCTGGTCAGCTCATGGTGGCCAGAAAGCAAGAGAGAGCTCGTGTTTTTAACAAATCCCCTTCCTGAAACTCATTTAGTTACAATTACATAACGGGACCAAACCATTGATGATGTCAGAACCTTTATGATCTGATCACCTCCCAAAGACCTCACCTCTGAGCACTGCGGCTTTAGAGTCCAAGCTTTGAACACATGAGCTTTTGGGGGCAAAGTTAAGGTAAAAACCTTACAGCATGTTTGAAAAAAAAAAAAAAAAAAGCCTGGCATATACTAGTGCTGAATAGCTGATACTTTCCTTTCCACTTCTGAGCAAGTTGCGTGCTCGCTCTCGCTCTCTCTCTCTCTCTCTCCCCCCCAGTAGGCTGTTCTTATTTTCTTTATTACAACTATGTCCCTTCTCTGAGTTTTAAGCATGAAATTTTAATCAGGCCAGGAACATGGGCTTTGAACATGATTGCTGCTTTTGAACATTTTGAAATCGTTTTCAGAATTTAACTTCTTTTCTTTCACTCATTCTGTGATTTCCTCTGTTCACTATGAGCACAAAAACTATCTGTTATATGAACATCTGTCTTGGGTACAGTGAATACCGATGTTTATACAGATGGGGCTTCATGAACAGGGAGCAGTAAGTGAGAAAAGGACCTTGGTTAGCTCCTTCTCCAGGAGCCCATGAATCCCTTTGAACAAGTAAGATTAGACCAAGTTAGACCAGCACTGAGGTCTATTCAACTACTGTTTCTCTGGATCCAAGTGTACTCAACATCCTGTGGCGCTACACAGGATATTATATATTCTTATCAGAACACAAAATTCCCTCCATCTCACCAAAAATCTCATTATGGTGAAGGTTTGGTTGCCCCCGATAGTGTTTTAGGAAGTGACTGGATCACGAGAGTTCTAACATTATAAAGTAGATTAATCCACTAACAAAGTCATGGCTTGAATCGACTCATTAGGAGGTTGGGACCTAACTAGGTGAAGTTCATCAATAGGGACATGTTTTTGAAGGATACACTTTTGTCCCAAGCCCATACTTCTCAGGTTCTCTTTACTTGTTTCTTTTCTGCTTCCTGGAAACCATGAGGTGAGTAGCCCTTCCACCAAGACATTCTGTCTCACCTGAGGCCTATAGCAATGGAGCCAGCTGACCACAGACTGACACCTCTGAGATTGTTAGGCAAAATACAGCTCTTCTCATTTAAATTATTTTTTGCAGATATTTTGTTATAGCACCAGAAAACTGACTAATACAGGATGAGTTGCCTCTGATATTGACCGGCCATGACATTCCCTGGGGCAAGTGGCATGAGCTCTCCAAATCTCAACTTCCCCATCTTTAAAAGAAAGGTAATAAACGCACCTACATTAGAAGATTGTTACAAAAGTGGTATGAATGATTTGCTTAAGCACTTCAGAGCCCGGGACACAGTGCTTAGAAAATGCCCACAATAACAGTGATAGTTATTACAGGTGGTAGTGCTGATAGCTGTGGCTGTAGCAGGAGGGGTGAGAGAAAAGATGGATTCTCGGCAGGAACTGTCTCCAGCACAAAGCAAGAAGGGGACAATTCTGATTCCTAGTTATGCTTTCAACTTGAATTGACTTAATACATTTTATTCTTTATTTCACCCTGGCTTTCAAAGGGATTTAAGACATTAAAATAAAACACTGTTAAATTAGAAATTGAAAATCATTTTGAAGGGACAGATAGGACACAATGGGACAAAGACGTTTGAATCTCACTTTCAGTTCTGACTTTTCTAGTAAGCACGACAAAGGGGAAGTCAGATGTACCACAGTACCCTCATTAGATGATGAGTTGCCTGTATCAGCTTTGAATTCACATTAGCAAACCTAATTGTTTTTCACACAACAATCGCTGTAGGAAAAAAGTGATTTTTATCAGCCATCTTTGCAGTGACCATGTCTATTTTCTTCCACTGATCTGTAGATTCTTAGCAGGAGAAGTGTTGTGCTTATATTTTTGTCTGCTAAGTACATAGCTTGTCCTCAGTAGGTACATTACAGAATATTGAACAACTAATGAATAAACTACACATGAATTGCTTAGCCTTAAGACTGATGACATGCAAAATTTGAGTCCAGATCCTCCTGACCCTCAAAATCTAGACTATTTTCTCTTACTCCATTGTTTTAATATTCTATTTCTATATTGCAAGCTAAGGTAAACATTAGCTACTTCTAACACCTATTATCTTTCACAATTCTGTGGATGGCATGGCTGGATTGTCTTTGCTTAGGATCTCTCACAAAGTTGCAGTCAAATAAGGCTAGAGTTGTAGTCTGAGCACTACTTTAGTCACGTGTCTTCAAACTGGGTAGGAGTGGTTAGAAGAGCTACGGCTGATCAGGCATCATTCCCTGCACATAGCATGCCACTAGGCAGCTTAAGCTTCCTCACAGCATGACTGTGTCAGGATAGCCATGTCATTTACATGTTACTAAGTCTCCAGTGATTTTTCCAAGACCCAAGGCAGAAACTTGAAACTTTTTCTAACCTGGTCTTCAAGTTACATAGAGACATTTTATCATAGTCTGCTAGTGAAAACAATTACAATTACAGGTCCATATAGTTTTTAGAGAAAGAGGAATAGACTATACATCTTAATGGGAGTGAATTAGTCTAATTTTTTCCAAGATTTAAATGACAATAATCTACTCTGTAAACTACCTTCAAGATAAAGCTAATAAAGGCACGATAATATAGATGCTAGAATATACAAGGATATTGATAGAACAGAATAAAGACTCCAGAAATAGTTTCATATATTGAGATATTCTTTGACAAAGGTGCAAGTAGTCTATTATATGATACTGGACTGATTTTTTCCATAAGGAAAAATGCATAACATTTACCATAACACAAATTTTCCCCACAAATATTGTTTCTATTAGCTTGTGCTTGAAATACATTTAGTTATACATTCTGTAAGAAAATTATTATGTATCCCATAAAAATATTTAATTTTTGTAATATGCCAAAAATGAACTGAGATGAGTCATAGGCTTAAATACAAAGTTTTAAACTACAAAGTTTTAAAAATAGGACAGAGAGAATTATCTTTACAACTTTATTGGAGGTAGATTTCTTAGATAAGACACAAGAGCAATACTCCAAAGGAAAAAGGTGATGAATCAGACTTTCTTCTTTGGTTATTTAAAAGGCAACATTAAGAAGACTTAAGGCACACACTAGGCAAAAATTCTGCTACTGCACATATGCACGATGAAGGACTTGTATGCAAAATCTATAACGAATTTGAAAACTCAAAAATAAAATGACAAATAATCAAATTAAAATTCAAGCAAAAAGTCTGAACACGTTGACATATACCACAAAAAGAAACATACGAATGGTAGGTAATTATTTGAGATGGTATTCAAAGTCCTCAATGCACATGAAAACCATAATAAGATATTACGGACTGTTCTCTAAAGTAGTTAAGAAATAAAAGACTGATATATTAAGTGCCGATACAGGTGTGAAGCAACAGGAATTTTCACATATTGCTGGAGAGAATATAAATACTTATAAAATTGTACCATTACATTAGAAAGCTGGAAGCCTCTTATAGGGCTAAATATACACATCTTATAATCTAGAAATTATATGTACCGAAAAAAAATATTTACCTGATAAACATAAAAACATGTTTTGTGAATAGATGTTCACAAAATACCTACAGATAATTATATCTTTATTCATAATAACTGCAAGATGGGGACAATCAAAATATCTATCAACATGAGAATGAATAAGCAAATGGTGGTGTAGTCTGGTAATTGGACACCAATCGGCACTACAAACAAACTCCCAATACACCCTGACACAATCTCAAAAACATCAAATCAAATGAAAACATTCATCTGCAAATGAGTACCATTGAAGAAATCTACAAAAACAAGAAAAAATATTCATGGGTTGACTTAGGCGAGTGGCTGGAAAGACACACAACCAGCCTTCTGGGATGGCGGAAATGCTCCCTGGCTTGATTTAAGTGGAGTTTATTACACAGGTGTAGCTTGCAATATAGAAATAGAATATTAAAACAATGCAGTAATAGAAAACAATCTAGATTTTTGAGGATCAGGAGGACCTGGACTCAAATTTTGCATGTCATCAGTCTTAAGGCTAAGCAATTCATGTGTAGTTTATTCATTAGTTGTTCAATATTCTTTAATATACCTACTCAGGACAAGCTATGTACTTAGCAGACAAAAATATAAACACAACACTTCTCCTGCTGTCTAAGAATCTACAGATCAGTGGAAGAAAATAGACATGGTCACTGCAAAGATGGCTGATAAAAATCACTTTCTTCCTACAGCGACTGTTGTGTGAAAAATAATGAGTTTTGCTAATGTGTCAAAATTCACAAAACTGTATATTTTAGATTACGGTGATTTCTATTTAGGTAGACCTTCGAAAACCTGCTTCACATACATAAGAAAGAAGATAGAAAAGTGGAATAATTAGGAAAATAGAAAACATCTGGTAAAATGGTAGATTTAAACCCAAATATAGCAACCATTGTATTACATATAAAAATTCCAGGTGCTCCAATTAAGAACAAAGATTTGTCAGACTGGATTTTTAAAGTCCAACTATTTGCTGTTGGTGAGAGAACCACTGAAAACATAAGCCACAGAAAGGTTGAAAGGAAAATGATAGGAAATAACTATGCGAATTTTAAACAGAGGCAAGCTAGTGGGGTTATAGTGTTATCAGATAATGTGAATTTTCAAGTTAAAAAGACTACTAAGGAGAAATAGAAACACCTCATAGGGATCAAGATTTCAACCGCCATGTATAAAATCAGCAATTCTAAATTTATATGCACCTGGCCTCAAAATATTTAAAGCAACAAAATTTCCCATTTTCATCAGTGTGAATTTGCAATACACAATGGTTACATTAAACTTGAGAATTTTGTGCACATGTGTATCACATCAAATTTCTGCTTCCATCTTCCTCTCCCTTTCTACTTCACATCTTACTTGTTCGACTGTATTATTTATTTGTGCTATGGGTTTCATATTAAAGAAATCATGTAATATTTAATCTTTTTAGTCTGATTCACTTCACTAAGCATAATGGTCTTAAGTTGCATCCATTTTTCTATAAAAGACCCAAATCTGTCTGTCTTTATGGCAGAGTGTACTCCGAGTGTGTATACACCACGTTTTCTTGATTCTTTGGTCTACTGATGGATATTTCAGCATACTCCAAGATTTAACTGTTAGTGCTGCTGTAAACAAGGATGTGCATGTATCTCTGTTGTTTGGTGCTTTTAACTCTTGGAAAGATAACAGTCAGATTGAAGAAAATGAGAAAAAAAGAGAAGACAGCAATGCCAGGAATAAAGTTGACATCCTGATTTACCATGAACATTAAAGAGCTGCTGAGAAGTTACTGTGAATAACTGTATGACAATATTATTGAAATTTTATGAAATGGAAAAATTCCAAAGAGCAACGCAATGTAGCACTGACATAATAAAACTCCATATGTTATTTTAAAAATAAAATATATAATTGAAAAACTTCCTCACCCTGCAATGTTTCCAGAATCAGGTAGCTTCAATGGTGAATTCTTTCAAATATTTGAGAAAGATAAACTAACCAAAAATGCTAGTCTTACAAATTTCTTCCAAAGAATAAAGATAAGGCAGCATCAATCGATTTGTTTTATGAAACCAAAGTAATCTTGATACCAAACTTTATAGGAACTCAAGGAGAAAGGAAATCTATAGGCAATCTCACTGAGAACAGGGAAACAAAAATCTGAACAAAATATTAGCAGATAGAATCAGCAATGCACAAAAGGATAATTCATCAGATCAAAAGAGATTTATTCTGGGAAAGTAAATTTAATTTGACATTAAAAAATCAATCAATCTAATTCACATTAATGGAATAAAAGAGAAAATTTATATGATCATCTTAATAGATAAAGAAAAAGCAACAAATCTAACATCCATTCATCATTGAAATAATCAAACAGGAAAAAAATCACTTAGCAAAGTAGAAATAGAAGGGAACTTAGCAACCTCATAAAGTAAATCTATAATGAGCCTATAGGAAATCTCAGACTTAATGATAAAATATTGAAAGCTTTTCTTTTGAGACAGAGAATAAGATCTGAATAACCTAATTAGTGAGCCAATAAAACCACTAGTCAATATTGTACTAGAATAGGCATGTCTAAAACATGGCCAGTGGGCCACTGCCACTCTGTATAGCTAGTAATGCAGCCCTTCACTATCATATGCTTTTAACATTGCTACAATATTGCAATATTTTTCATGATTGTATTACAGAGTGCTTGAGTGTGGACTCACAGGCAACATCAAGCAGAGAGTGACACATTAACTTTGCCTCCTGTGCCCAACACACTGTCAGTCCAATTGAAACCAGCATGTATCAGACGTTATATATGCTTGTGGGAGCTGGTGAGTAAAACATCAATTAATGAAAATAATATTTCAACCTACCTACCTATATGTGTATAGGATTGTGAAGATAGCCACTAAATATTATTAATCAAACATGTGAGATTTGTCATTTATTAAACTACAGCAACTTTCACTGAACCAAACATTGATGTATTCATTTCCCAAGAAATAAGATCAGAGATCCCAGTAGTTTTATGTATATTTTGACTTAATTTTTAAATGTTGTGATGAAAAACATAAAAAATAAAGAAAATTTTATGACTCACATGCATCAACTATATTCTATACTTTATACGTGGACCCCAAATTCCCCTTCACACAGTGAGGCCCAGGAAAGGCATAAAGCTTGTCGCCCATGGACTAGATGTATCAAGAGTAACAGCAAGAAAAAAAGAAAGAAACAGGAATTATTATATATCACTAAATTGCAGATACAAAATTTATACACAAAATAAATTTATTTCTGTAGAACCACAGGAAGCAGTAAGAAAAAATATTTTTAAATTGTCATTTATTTAATGCTCTAGTATTGATAGACAGTTGGGGTGTTTCTAGTTTAGGGTTATTATAAACACAGCTACTGGAACCATTCTTGAGCGTGTCTCTTGGTGCCCATGCAGAGGTGCCCATTAAAAAACAAATATTTAGAAACAGATTTAACAAAATTTATGCAAGACATATAAGCACAAAGCTCTGAAACTTGATTGAAAGAAACAAAAGAAGACATACATAAATGCCCATGGACTGGAAAACTTATTAACCTTACCAGTTCTCTCCAAATTTATGAAAAAGATCAGGAAATCCTAACCAAAATTTCAAAGGATGCTTTTTTGCATTTTGACAACTTAATTTAAAAACTTAGAGCAAATGAGAAAGACCAAGATACTTGTAGAAAATAAAGAACCTGTTAAGAAGAATGGCTGTGCCAGAATTCAAGATTTATAAAATCATCTTTGTTCATAACAGTGAGAAATTGGTGCAAGGACCAGCAAAGAGTCCACTGAAATAGCTTGTTAGCCTAAAAATATACTCACAAAGCAATAATTTGCTTTTGACAAAGATTTTGTTGCAGAGACGTAAGTTTGTACCAACAATTATTTCCCGTATCAATTGGATAAGTATTTACCAATTAGGGAAACAATTAAAATCTGACCCTTTTTTTTACACTGGTACATAATTTATTATCAGGTGGATGTGAAAAATATATTATGTCTCACATATGAAAGATAAAACTGTAATACTTGTATAAAATGTAGGATATTTCATGATGTTGTGGAAGGAAAAACCATCTTTTATAATAAGACACAGAAAAGGATTAAGCACAAGGGAAAGATCCGTGAAATGGATCACATTATATAAGAACTCCTGTTCACCAAAAAAATCATTTAGAAAGTGAAAATACAAGCATACATAGAAATGATTTCACAAACTTCAAAACTGTCACAGGCCTCATATCTGCAACATAAAAAGATGCTCACAAACCAATAGGAAAATAGAGACAACCCAGAAGAAAAATATTCAAGAATCACCAGTAGGCACTTCACAAAAGAAGTTATTGTTGCCCAGTAAGTAAATGGAATAGGAGTCAGCCCCATCTGTACTCAGTGAAATGCAAAAACTGAAGGTAAATTGAAGTATATTCACAGAGAGCACTTCTCAGAATGGCTCAAATTAAAAGAAATGGTCATAATAAGCATTGGCAAAGATGTGGAGTAAGAGAACCCTGTACGCTACTGGTGGAAGTGAAAATTGGTCTAATCTCTCCAGAGAATGTTTTGGCATAGCTACTACAGCTAAACAGACATGTAGTCTATTACCCAGCACCTCTGCATAGGCACCAAGAGACACGCTCAAGAATGGTTCCAGCAGCTGTGTTTATAATAACCCTAAACTGGAAACACCCCAAATGTCTATCAATACTAGAACGTTAAATAATTTTGCTGTATCCATTCCAAAGAATTTGATGTAACAAAATAAATTAATTCCATCCATAATATGTATGCATTTCATAAACATAACACAGATCAAAGCAAGCCCATCTCAAAAGTCATCCTATATGACTTCAATATTGTATGATTTGAAAAATTAGAATGTTTAGAGATGCCTGATTAAGTTATATAGGTAGGAAATGCAGTAGATGATTGCCACAAGTATCTGGCTCATGTCTATCTGTAGAGACTGAGAGGAGTTCTGGAAAACTAGTTCATTTCTATATGAGTGGCAATTCCATAGATGTGTACTTTGTGATAATTGATGTGTACATTTTTGTCTTAAGTTACTTCCTATACACGTATTATGTTTAATAACAAATGTTTAAGGAACAAAAAAATATAAGATTTGTAACAGATTCTGGGAAATCCAGACTAATTGCCTTTTGGGTCAACATGAAATCAAACATTTATTACATCAAATGATGCCCAGAAGAACCAAAGTAGCACAACCTGGAGACTGTTTCTTGGTCCGGTCAGAAAGAAGTGTAGATTGTTATGGAAATCACTTACAAAAATATCTGGGTCTTCTGGGCTAGTAATGGGGAGAAAATTATTCAATGGCCACTGCCAGAGAAGCCAGAATTGGACTACTGAGGACTACAGAGAATTCCCACTACTGTGGGAATTTGGAAGGATCTGTGGTGATAGTAGAGAGGGATGATTAAAATGGTGGTCTCCTTATGGCCCCACATCTTTGGAACAGAAGTTTTCTGGGGGTGCAGCATTTGTGATGGGGTGTAATGGTGCCTTCACCTCTCCCTGCAAAGGATGCTGCTGCCAGGAGGAGCCAGTAAGCATTCTAGGTGCACAGAGACATGCCTAGAGCTGCCCCTTCAAGGCATCCCACCTACCTCTTTGTCTGCATTTTCAGCCTTTTCCCTCTATGTTTCCATCTTAAAGATTTTTTCAGAGAAACTGTGTCCCTAGAACCAGGCCCTAGAGCTTTCTACAACTGTGTTGTATTGTTTGAGTAGCGCAGGCTCCTGAGTGTGCTAATCTGAGCAACCATCACCTGAGAACCTTGTGTCTGTGATGGGAGTGACATGTGGCACTGACCGTAGGACTTCATAATGGAAAAAAAATGATTCATCTGTTTAGTCTAGTAGTGACTGCATTGCCTCTAAGGTTGGTCTAACCTGGGCTTGAAGCCAGGATTGTTGCTTCCTGGCTGTGAGTTATGTGACCTTGGGGGAAAAAAAAACTAGAAATATATAAGTTTTAAATAACAGGGGATGGAAAGCACACAGTGTGGTGCCTGGCACTTAGAAATTACTCAGCAGATGCTACTGTTTTATTATTTAGTTATTATCACGGTAATGATTATCTGCCATCCTTCTCCTCCTCCCCAGACATAGAAAATTACTGAGCAACCTCTTCACTATGAAATAAATAGGAATCAGCCTTGGGAGATAAGTACCACCTACCTCCCGGTGGAGCAGTAGAAGAGAGCTCAACTAGCCAGAGGCATGAAGCTTTAGCCTCTCTACACAATAGAGTTGGTGCATGAGCTTTCTTGAACCCCAAGGCTTTGAAGATTCTCTAGTTTCAGTTCTACCGTTTCTCACAGATTTGTGTCAGCAGCCAATCACACAGCTCGTGTCTCCCAAATCATGGCCATGAAAGCTTCAGCCCTCCCGGACCCATACCTGCTCCGGGACATGTCTGTCCTGACTGTAGCAGACTTGAACTAAGAAGCCATATGACTGAGTTGGAAATATCAGTAGGCTCAGATTAGAAGGTTTGAATTTAGACCAATTTGGACCAATCAACAGGCTCAACTTGGACCAGTCATAGAGCCTGAAGTGAAACCAATAGGAAAATCCTATATTAACCAATCACAGACCTGCAGCTGCTCTATTAGCATCAGTTCCTTCACAGTTCTGTTGTTTGTTTAGAAGGATTTTCTATTGTTTACTGACCTGCCTAAGCGACAGCACAGGTCTTACTCAAATAAAGCTTTGATCCTGGGCACATTAGTTTTACCATCATTATTTCATATTGTCCTTTAAGGTAGAACCTGTAAATCATCTCGTTTACAGATGAAGAAATGCTGAAGTTTAGAAAGTAGAAGCATTTGCTCAGAGTTAAACCACTAACAAAGGGCACCGCAAGTATCTGATTTCTGGCCTGGCGTCTGGGTATCTGACCAAGTTTTACTGCCCTTCCTGAGATGAAATGATCCAGCTGTTCCTTCTGAATACATGCAGTGGTTGGGACAAATGGCAGCTCTTTGAGAGGCTTATGGGAAACTTTTTTCTTCCTGGAGAAGAGATAAGTGCCCAGGAGGGCGGGTGTAGGGGCAGTGATGAGTATCTCTACGACTGAGAGACACCGAGGCACAAGACTCTCTCTTCCCAGGAGCACCTCTTGGACATTTTGCAGCTTCGCATTCTGCGTTCTCCATTTCTAAGAACAGAGCTACTTCTTTGAAATCCATGATTAGCCCCAGGCTACTTAGAGGCAGAGTTCTGCTGAGTTTCCTCTTGTCCTAGAAGGAAGGAGCCTCATTTCTGCCCCCGTTTAATCTTGGAAGGCTTCCTGAGAGAGTTTAGCTTCCAGCTCTGTTTTGGAAGCAGTGAGTGAGGCAGCTGGATGAATGCTAAGTAGGACATTTTTAGTTTGAGCATTGACTCTTGAGACTGCAGTGAAAAATCTCAGGCAAGTGAAAAAGGCTGAAATAGTTCATTTGTTGTATGGGAAAGTTACGATTCAAAATAATTTGTGTGGCTTTGGGCTAAAATTAACATGATAATCTCTAGCAAAAACCCAAACCAAACAAAAACCACACACACACACATACACACAAGAAATTTCCAAGTGTAGATACAAATGACCCTTTACACAGTTTTAAGTAAGGAGGGGCTGACTTGAAAGCAGTTCACAGGAAAATTAACTGGGGATTGGCTGAACATACACAGCCTCCATGTAATTCAACAGCGAGATACAGCTACTAAAATAGCTAAAGCTAGTTGTGTTGCATAAGTATGTGCTCACTGTTACAGTTTAGGTTGAGGGAGGTAACAAATGACCTAACCGGAGCCTGAGTAGTTACAGGTGGTTCTGTTCTGAATGAATGTAAAGGCAGAAAACAAGATTCCTCATTCATGCATGGCTCTAGCTGGGTCCCTCACCCCCAATTTGGAGGCTCAAATTCAAGAGCTAATTGAGTCTTATTTTCAAGGGGTGAAACTTCCTAAGGAATCAATGTATCCAGAACTACAGTATGATTTTTTTCTTTTACTTTTCTCCTGACTGGGGCCTGCCCCTAGCCATCTCTCCCTCTGATTGTCTTTTCTTCTCCCCCTCTTCCCATTTTCTACTCCTCCTCTTACCCATTTAGTGCCCAAGACCCCTGACTCAGCCTGTGAAGTTCTGGGACAAGAAACCAAGACCAGTTATACTTTGCACATCAGAGCCAACTGTCTCTCTTGTTCTTTCTCTTGATCTTTTCCTCCTGCTTGGTAGGTGGTGCTGAATCTCCTCTTTCTCACATCAGAGATTCAGTGCAGCCAGGGAGAATGCAAAGAACCAGGAAGATATTGAGGGTGGTTCTGATTGGGGTTCCAGACTAATTCTGGCCTGGGCCCGGCACAAGGATCTTTCTACTCCTTGGATCTACCTGTGAGGAGTAGAATTGCCAACTTCGCCTCAGAGAAGGGTTGGGTACGTGAGGCAATCCACCCAGGGGGCTGCTGCTTAGAACAGAAATTTGGAGGTTCACTACTTCCTTATTTGAAGCTGTTTGGAAATGCAAACTATGCTCTTAAAACAGAGATGCATCTAATGACAAGATCTTCCTGATGAGGAGGCCAAGATGAACAAGTTAAAAAAGAAATGAGAGTATTAAAAATCTTACCTTAAATATGGCCTCGATAATGTTTCTATCACCTACCTGGGTGAGAGGAGCAGAGGTACAGACAGGACCACTGTGTGTAAGAACAGAACCATGCTCCAGGACTTCACCGCTGGGGTTTCTTTGACACCTCTTGCCAAGAAAGCAGCATAAATCCTCCTGCAACCTTGGGAGTAGAGAAGATGCCTTTAATGCAACAGAGGCATTTGAAAGCCTAGATTTTCACTTCCTATTAACTGCATTTGGGCAAGATCATGCCAGCTAGATACATAGCTACAGTGGGCAGAGACTCCATTAGGGATGAGAACACAAGTTAAAACCAGGGACTAGAGGAAAGTAACTTGCAAAGATCCAGGAAGGTATCTTATAATTGAACACGTGGCTAGGGTATCTGTCTCTCAAATCTGTAGGGAAGGTGGTCACAGATGGGAGAGCTAGGACCAACAAGAAAAGTCACAAACTGGCAATTTTGGGAAAACCCTAAACAAGACCTTGCTAATTCCAGAGCTATGCAGTACCAGAGGCTGTGACCCTGGAGGTAATTCCCTGACATTAGAAGAGCTGAGAGACTCTTCGGGGATTTTCCACTCTGTGAAAGGCGGGACTAGATACCAGAAGATCTCTAAGGCCTTTTTCACCAAAGAGCAGTAAAAATAATTTCACAAAAACCCAACATCAAATCTCAACACTTAGGAGCAGATGTAGAGAAAAGTCAGAAGAGCAATTGCATAATAATGATTATAAATGTCAGAGAAATTCCAATGGACTGTAGCTTTCTGGTAATTATTTTCTTTCTCACTTATCTGGAGATGTCATTTAATAATTGGATACTCACATGCACCTTGCTCTTACTTTCTGGTTTCTAACCAATCACATGGGCTCCTCTCTAGTGTTTATGAGCAGAAAGACTCTAGGATAGAAAGAAAGGAATAAATTTCATTCATTTGCAAGCATGTGCAAAGGGTTTTCTGTATTCTGAGCACTGTGTGTCTAAGTATATAAGAAATAAAGCCAGTCTTTGCCTTCACGGAGCTCACAGCCCATTGAGATGGCAATATGGACCACTGATTACTGGACTTCAGTTATCCAGTTGATAGATGTTGACTGAGTATGAGCTCCGTAGGAGGCACTGGAGATTCGGCAGGGAAAAGAAAGCCATAGTCTGTGACCTTGAGGAACTTATATTCCAGCAGGGGAATCAAACAATGGGCAAATATGACATAGAGAAGTTCATGGCATGTGTGCACAGTGCCTTGATAGAGATAGTTTATGAGAGGGGTTGTGGACATGTTTTAGAAACAATGGTTGGGGGACCTTCATTGTTT